>CAUYRH010111524.1:0-87259 GCA_963574655.1 Perodicticus potto
CCACACAGCCCACCACCAAATACTGGCAGCTCTTTCTGGCTCAGTGGCCTAGTCTGGGGCCCCAGGCAACACTCAAAAACCCCCACACTCCTGCCCAAGTTCTCCCAAGGCAGTTCAACTGAGTGCCAAGACCAAAAGAATCCCAAACAGCTCACAGGCAAGGCCTTTCCAGACTGCAGTCCCACTGTTGCCCCACCCACAGCCGCTGACAGGATCAGACCGAGTGAACAGACGCAACCACCTGCCCAGTCTCCGCCACTTTTGCCTTCTTCAGGGTGTCCAGAAGCCTCACGCTGTCTCCCTGTGTCCCCAAGGGGAAGTTCCTGGGTAGATCCCCCCTGCCAGAGATGCCTGAGGTCCTCTCTCCCTGGTCTCACCGTGCCCAGCCGCAAGGAAGCTGTTACTCAGCTGCCATCTTGCTCCACCCCCCACCTATATTATTCTTGTTTCCTTCTTTTGGTGCCTTTCTTCTTTTTGTCAATATTTCCTTTTATTCACCCCCTCTTCTTTCTCTCTCTCTTTTTTTCTTTTAAAATCTTTTTCCCTTCTTGCTCTTCAATCTTTTTATCCTTCTGGTCCTGTACCAAAAAGGACTCATTAAAACTTTAGGCCAGAGGCACAGTAACTTAAAGAACAAGAAGAAGTGAAAGGAACATTAGGCTATGAAAACAGATACAAGAAAGCAATCATGAAGAAGAATCAGCAGAAAAATCCTGGCAACATGAAATACCAGTTCAGATCCCTTCTAGGGATCATGAGGTAGCTACAGCAGAGGATTCCTCCTCTAAAGAAATATTAGAAATGACAGAAGGGGAATTTAAAATACAGATGATGAAAACAATGAAGGAAATTGTTGGAAAAATGGAAAATAACCAAAAGGAAATCCAAAAACAGAATCAAATAAGAGAGGAATGATATGAAGAATATAGAAAGGATATAGCAGAGCTGAAAGAAATGAAGCAGTCAATTAGGGAACTTAAAGATGCAATAGAAAGTATCAACAAAGATTAGATCATGCAGAAGAAAGAATCTCAGAGGTAGAGGATAAAGCTCTTGAGATAACTCAGATAGTTAAAGAGGCAGAAAAGAAGAGAGAGAAAGCAGAACATTCACTGACAGAACTATGGGACTCTATGAAGCATTCAAACATACAAATGATAGATATCCTCGAGGGGGAAGAAGAGTGCCCCAGAAGAATAGACACCATTCTAGAGGATAATATAAATGAAAACTTCCCAAATATCACCAAAGATTTTGACATAATCCTTTCAGAGGGATATTGGTCCCCTGGTTGCTTCAACTCAGATAGAACTTCTCCAAGGCACATTATGATGAAACTATCTAAAGTCAAGACAAAAAAAAAAAAAAGATTTTGCAAGCTTCCAAGAGCAAGCGCCAACTGACCTACAGGGGAAAATCTATCAGGGTGACCGTGGACTTCTCTAAAGAAACTTTTCAAGCCAGAAGACAATGGTCATCTATCTTTAGTCTACTTAAACAACAATTTCCAGCACAGAATTCTACATCCTGCTAAATTAAGTCTTAAAATTGATAGAGAAATTAAATCTTTTATTGATATGCAAACATTGAGGAAATTTGCCACAACAAGACCAGCTTTACAGGAAACATTTCAACCTGTCCTACACACTGACCATCACAATGGACCTGCAAAGTAAACAACCAGAAATTAAAGGACAGAACCTAGTTTCCACAATGATGCAAAAGACAAAACTAAGCAATGGACTTTCACAAAATAAGCTGAATAGAACACAACCACACTTATCAATTATCTGAATAAATGTCAATAGCTTAAATTCCCCAGTGAAGAGGCATAAATTGGCTGATTGGATTAAAAAACACAAGCCATCTATTTGCTGTCTGCAGGGAACACACCTCACACAAAAAGAGAAATTAAAACTCAGAGTTAAGGGTTGGCAGTCAACTTTGCAGGTAAACGGAATTCAGAAGAAAAGAGGGGTTGGGATCTTATTTTCTGATACATACGGATTTAAAGTAACCAAAGTCAAAAAAGACAATGATGGTCACTTCATATTGGTCAAGGGAAAATTACAAAAAGACATTTCAATTTTAAATATTTATGCACCAAATTTAAATGCTCCCGGATTCTTGAAATAGACCTTGCTTAGTCTGAGCAATATGACATCTTATACAACCACAAAAACAGAGGACTTTAACACCCCTCTCTCAGAACTGGACAGATCCTCTAAACAGAAATTAAACAAAGATATTAGAGATTTAAGTGAGACCCTAGAACAACTGTGCTTGATAGACATATAGAGAACACTCCATCCCAAAGATAAAGAATATACATTCTTCTCATCGTCCCATGGAACATTCTCCAAAATTGATCATATCCTGGGACAGAAAACAAACCTTAACAGAATAAAAAGAGTTGAAATTCTACCTTGCATCTTCTCAGATGACAAGGCACTAAAAATGGAACTCAACTCCAACAAAAACGTTCAACTTCACACAAAGGCATGGAAGTTAAACAACCTTATGCTGAATGACAGTTGGGTGCAGGAAAAAATAAAAAAGGAAATCATTAACTTTCTTAACCATAACAACCATGAAGACACAAACTATCAAAATCTATGGGATACAGCAAAAGCAGTCCTGAGAAGCCTAAATTCGAAAAACAGAAAGAGAGCATATCAATAAACTCTGATGGAATTGGAAAAAGAACAATCTAAGCCTAAATCCACAGAGGAAAAGAAATATCCAAAATTAAATCAGAGATTAATGAAATTGAAAACAAAAGAATCATTCAGAAAATTAATGAAACAAGGAGTTGTTTTTTTTTTTAAAATAAAATATATAAACCTTTGGCCAGACTAACTAGAAATAAAAAAGTAAAATCTCTAATAACCTCAATCAGAAATGATAAAGGGGAAATAACAATGGATACCACAGAGATACAAGAGCTCATCTCTGAATACTACCAGAAACTTTATGCCCAGAAACTGACAATGTGAAGGAAATGGATCAATATTTGGAATCACACCCTCTCCCTAGACTTAGCCCAGATGAAATAGATCTTCTGAACAGACCAATTTCAAGCACTGAGATCAAAGAAATAATAAAAAATCTTCCAAGCAAAAAATGTCCTGGTCCAGATAGCTTCACACCAGAATTCTATCAAACCTTCAAAAAAGAGCTTGTTCCTATACTGCAGAAATTATTCTAAAAAATTGAGGAGGAAGGAATCTTCCCCAACACATTCTATGAAGCAAACATCACCCTGATACCCAAACCAGGAAAAGACCCAACTAAAAAGGAGAATTTCAGACCAATTTCACTCATGAATATAGATACAAAAATTCTAAACAAAATCCTAGCCAACAGATTACAGTTTATCATCAAAAAGTTATATATCATGATCAAGTAGGTTTCATCCCAGGGATGCAAGGTTTAATATACAGAAGTCCATAAACGTTATTCACCATATCAACAGAAGCAAAAACAAAGACCATATGATCCTCTCAATAGATGCAGAAAAAGCATTTAATAAAACCAGCATCCTTTTCTTATTAGAACACTGAGGACTACAGGTGAGGGTGGCACATTTCTTAAACTGATCAAAGCTATCTATGACAAACTCACAGCTAATATTTCACTGAATGGAGTAAAACAGAAAGCTTTTCCTCTTAGAACTGAAACCAGGCAAGGTTGTCCTCTGTTACCATTACTATTCAACATAGTGCTGGAAGTTCTAGCCAATACAATTAGATAAGACAAGAAAATAAAGTGCATCCAAATCGGAGCAGAGGAGGTCAAACTCTCCCTCTTTGCTGATGATATGATCTTATACTTAGAGAACCCTACAGACTCAACCACAAGACTCTTGAAAATCATTAAAATATACAGTAATGTTTCAGGATATAAAATCAATGTCCACAAGTCAGCTGCTTTTCTCTATGCCAACAACAGCCAAGATGAGAGGTTAATTAAAGACACAAATCCCTTCATCATAGCCCCAAAGAAAATGAAATACTTAGGTATATATCTAACGAAAGAGGTGAAGGACCTCTGTAAAGAAAATTATGAAACCTTAAGAAAGAAAATAGCAGAGGATTTTAACAAATGGAAGAACATACCATGCTCATGACTGGGAAGAATCAACATTGTTAAAATGTGTATACTTCCCAGAGCAATTTACCAATTCAATGCCATCCCTATTAAAATACCAACTTTCTACTTTCAAGACTTGGAAAAAATGATTCTGCATTTTGTATGGAACCAGAAAAAGCCCTGAATAGCTAAGGCAGTTCTTAGTAATAAAAAAAAAAAAAGCTGGGGGTATCACCATACCATATTTTAGGCCGTACTACATGACCATAGTGGTCAAGACAGCATGGTACTGGCACAAAAATAGAGACATAGACATTTGGAATTGAACAGAAAACCGGGAAATGAAACCAGCAACTTACAGCCACCTAATCTTTGATAAACCCAACAAGAATGTCCACTGGGGGAAAGACTCCCTATTCAATAAATGGTGCTGGGAGAATTGAATATCCACATGTAAAAGACTGAAAGTGGACCCACACCATTCTCCATTCACAAAAATTGATTAAAGATGGATAAAGGACTTAAATTTAAGGCATGTAACAATAAAAATCCTCAAATAAGGAATAAGAAATACACTGGAAGATATGGGCCTGGGGAAAGACTTTATGAAGAAGACTGCCATGGCAATAGCAACAACAACAACAATAAAAAAATGGGATTTAATTAAATTGAAAAGTTTCTGTACCGCCAAGCAGACAACAAAGCAAATAAACAACCTACCCAATGGGAAAGGATATGTGCATATTTTGAATCAGACAAAACCTTAATAATTAGGTTCTATACAGAACTTCAATTAATCCACAAGAAAAAACCAAGAATCCCATACATCAATGGGGAAGAGAGATGAAAAGAACCTTCTCTAAAGAAGACAGATGAATGGGTGGCATGTACATGAAAAAATGCTCATCATCCCTAATTATTAGAGAAATGCAAATTAAAACCACCCTGAGATAATCATCTAGCCTCAGCGAGAATGGCGCATATCACGAAATCTCAAAACTGCAGATGCTGGAGCAGATGTGGAGATAAAGGAACACTTTTACACTGCTGGTGGGACTGCAAACTAATAAACCTTTTTGGAAGGAAGTATGGAGAAACCTCAAAGAAATCAACCTTGACCTCCCATTTGACCCTGGAATCCCATTACTAGGCATCTATCCAGAAGGAAAAAAACCTTTTTATTATAAGGATATTTGTACTAGGATGTTTATTGCAGCCCAATTTACAATTGCTAAAATGTGGAAACAACCTAAATGCTCTTCCAGAAATGGATTGGCAAGCTGTAGTATATGTATACTATGGAATAGTATTCAGTCATTAAAAAAATGGAGATTTTGCAGCATTTGTACTAACCTTGAACTTGTTAATATGTTGTTTAGGATACAAGATACTGCATCCTCATTTAGAAGTGAAGTATGTTTGTAACTTCCCCTTTATAATAATATATTTTTTCCAATTTTAATATCAGGTATATCCCGATTAAGTAGAATGATTTTGAATTATTTCTTCTTTTTCTATTGTCTATAAGATTTGGCATGATCTGTTTTTTTAAATTATCTTATTTTTATTTATAAATATTAGTTGTCTATTTTTTGAGACTTTGGGAAAAAAATAAGAAGTTAATTGATGACTCCATACTGAACCTCAGAGTCAAAGCATTCTATAATAGACATACTCTTATTTGACAATGTGAATGTTACTTTCTTTGCATTACTATTATTATTATTGCTGAATACTTCATTGTAGCAATCATCTGTTTTCTTTTCTGAATGTATTTATCTTCATTCATTCTTTGCAAGGTTTTTGTTTCTAGTCCTTACCTTAAACATTGTTATTGTTGTTAAATTTTAAGCCTTTTTAATTTTGTGAAGGCAAAAAGTGGAAACCTAATAAACACATGTATATGTAAAAAAAAAAAAAAAAAGATTTGAACTCCTGTGGTTCCTCTGAGGAGAGAATGAGCTGACACCAGAACAGAATCAATTTGGACTATCTTGTAGCCTCCCCCAACTTAGGACACCCATACAATGGACTGCTCCTCTGAACTACCCACTAAAACTGGAGAGTGCAAGGCCTGCCCTCAGAGATGCTCACACTGTAGCCCCCAAAAGGAGATTCATAAGTCTGTGTGGGGAAAGGGCCAGAGGCACAAGCTATAGCTCATTGATGAAAGCATGGTAATCACCATTTCCTGGTGCCTCCAGATGTGATCTTACTCCACTGGTTTTCATTTTCAAATAGGTCTCTGGGGTGCTGCCTAGTGGGCCCCAGTCAGATTACCTCTCAATAACTGTTTAGTGAAAATCTAACATTTCAGCTATAAAAATATTAATATGAAAAATAAGCTGAAAATACAAATAGATGGAACCAGTAGAAGAATCCTGACAACATGAAAAATCAGACTAGATCAACTTCCTAAAAAGATTACAAAGGAGATACAGCAGAAAATATCATTCATAGAGAAATGTTTTAAATTTCAGGAAAAGAATTGAGAATATGGATCCCAAACACACGAATGGAATCAAGGAGGAGATGAAGAAAGAAATTCAAAATGTAGTCAAATATCATTTAAACAAATTCGTGAAATTAAAGGCAAAGTCACCAAACATCTGGATATAAGTAAGAAAGATATAGCAGACCTTAGGGAATTGAAAGAAACATTCAAGGAGCATCAAAACACAGTACAAAGCCTTAGTAGTAGAGTACAACATGGAGAATAAAGAAATTCAGAAATTGAAGACAAGAATTTTGATCATTCAAAGAGCAGTAAAAAGAGAACAGAATATTCCCTGAGAGAGGTACAGGATTACTCTAAAAGATAGAATATCCAACTTATAGGGATTCCTGACAGAGAAGACGGTCCTAAAAGTACTGAAGCTCTACTTCAAGACATCATGGTATAAAATTTCCCAAGCACTAATATACATATAGGAGAGAGAGAGAGAGAGACACAGACACACACAGACAGACAAGGAATTAAGATAGTAGAGAGTTTCAGAACCCCAACACAACTCAATCTAAACAGAGCATCTTCTGGAAACATTGTAATTAACATTGGCAAAGGCAATATCAAAGAGAAAATCCTGCAATCAGCCAAGTTTAGAAAAAGTTTCACCTACAAAAGGAAAAATATCAGGATGACAATAGACCTTTCAGCTGAAAATTTTTACACCATAAGAGAGTGGTCATCAACTTTTAACCTTGTTAAACAAAACAATTTTCATCGTAGGATCCTATATCTTCCTAAACTGAGTTTCATAAGCAATGGAGAAATCAAATATTATACTGACATGAAAATGTTGAGAAAATTTGCCACAACTAAACAAACTCTACAAGAAGTACTCAGATCCATTCTTCATACTGACCAGCACAACGGTCCATCACCAAAATATAAACACACAGAAATTTAAGAAGAAAGATTACCTTCCAAAATGGCACAAGGTATAAAACAAAGCAACAGACCTCCTCAAAACTAGACAAACAAAACTCCACCATACCAATCAATTCTCTCAATAAATGTGAATGGCTTGAATTTCCCACTTCAGAGAAACAGGCTGGCTGACTGGATAAATAAAAACATCTTCTGTCTCCAAGAAATGCATGTAGCCTCTAAGGATAATACATGACTCAGGGTAAGGGATGGAAAACAATATTCCTGGTAAATGGAAATAAAAAAAAAGCAGGGGCTGTAAACTTATTTGTAGATACAATTGGATTTAAACCAAGAAAAATAAAGAAAGACAATGATGGACTATCTATATTGGTCAAGGGAACTGTACAACATAAAGAGATTACAATCGTTAACATCTATCCACTCAATCTAAATGCTCCTAGAGATAAAAAATCAACATTAAATGATTTGAATGATGTCTTCCACCTCCATTATAGTTGGAGATTTCAATACCCTTCTGACAGTACTAGACAGATCTTCCAAGAAGAAATTAAACAATTTAAACATGACCACTTAACAAATGGACTTAATAGACATATATAGAATATTTTATTCTAATAAAACTAAATGCAAGTTTTTTCTCAACAATCCATGGATCATCTTTCAAAATTGATCATATATTAGGACACAAACAAACCTCAACAAATTCTAAAAAATAGAAATTATACCTTGTATCTTTGCAGATGATTGCAAAATAAAAATATAACTCAACACCAACAGAAATATTCATACCCACATAAAACCATGGAAACTCAACAATCTTTTGTTGAACAACAGCTTGGTTAAGGATGAGTTTAAGAAGAAAATCATTAGATTTCTAGAACAAAATGCCAGCATGGCATCTCTCTGCTGAAGATTACCAACCTCTGCTAAAGACTAAGATCTATTGTGCTAAGAAGACTGCTTTACTCTCTCTAAGACACACTCTCTCTCTCCAGCTAAAGTAGATAGCCCTCAGGCACCTAAGAGACCTGAGCAAGGTAACTTAGCAGTCTGCACCTGGAACCTAGTTAAGCTGGGCCCTGGCAAGTGGTGTCAGAAGTGACCTGTGACACCATGGAAATATAGAAGATCCTCAATAATTACTACAAAAAACTCTATGCCCAGATATATGAAAATGTAGAGGAAATGGACAAATACCTGGAAGCACACAGTCTTTCTAAACTCAACCAGAAAGATTAGAAATTTTGAGTAGACCTATATTAGGCACTGATATTTCAACAAAAATACAAAATAATCCCCCCCCCCAAAAAAGCCCTGCATCAGATGGTTTCACACCAGAATTCTACCAAACATTTAATGAGGAACTCATTAAATTTCCAGAAAGAAAATATCACTGTGACTTCAAAATAAGGACAGCACCCAAGAAATAAGGACCAATATCATTAATAATTAATGATATTAATATCATTAATAAATATTAAGAGAAAATTATACAGTAAGATTGTTGTATGTAAGGATACAACTGCACATTAAAAAAATTATACATCATGATCAAGTAGGCTTTATCACAGAGATGCAAGATTACCTCAACATAGGTATATCCATAAATGTAATTCACCACATAAAGAACATCAAAAGTAGGCTTGGCACCTGTAGCTCAGTGGTTAAGGTGCCAGCCACACACACCAGGGCTGGTGGGGTTGAACCCACCTGGAGTCTACTAAAACAACAATGACAGCAACAACAACAAAATAGTGTTATGGTAGGCACCTGTAATCCCATCTACTTGGAAGGCTGAGGCAAGAGAATTGCTTAAGCCCAAGAGTTTGAGGTTGCTGGGAGCTATGATGCCATGACACTCTACTGAGGGTGACATAATGAGACTATCTCTCAAAAACAAACAAACAAAAGATTATTAAAAGTAAAGAACATATGATTGCCTCAATTGATGAAGAAAAAGCATTTGACAAAATCCAGCATCCTTTTCTGACAAAAACACTTAAGAATATAGGCAGAGATTGGATATTTCCTAAACTGATAGAGACCATCTCAAACTAACCCACTGCCAATATCATATTAAATGGAGCAAAACTGAGGTAATTTTAGAACTGAAACCAGACATGGATGATCACTGTAACTATTGCCATTCAATATAGTGCTGATAGTCCTAGCCAACGTAATTAGGCAAGAGAAGATCAAGGGTATTCAAATGGGGACAGTGAAGGCCAAACTCTTGCTCTTTGTGGATGACATGATTTTATACCTATAAAATTCCTGACCTCACTATAAAGCTATTGGAGGGGTATCAAGAAAAATAACAATGTCTTGATTTACAAAATCAATTTCCAAAAATTTATAGCCTTTATAATATACCAATAATAGGCTAAGAATCAAATAAAAAGCCTAATGCCACTCAAAGTAGCTCCAAAGAAAATGAAATATCTGGGAATATATCAACAAAAGACATGAAGGATCTCTATAAAGAAAACAACGAAACACTGAGAAAGAAAGAGCAGAAGATATTAATAAATAGAAGAACATGCTTCTGGATGGAACAAATTGACTTCCATAAGTCAATGTCAATACTCCTCAATGTGATCTGTATATTTAATGCAATTCTCATGAAACCACTAATGTTATATTTTAAATAACTTGAAAAAGTAGTACATTTTAAATATGGAATAAGGAAAAAAATTCAAATAGCCAATAACATTCTTACAAATAAAAATAAATCTGGAGGTATCATGTTATCAGCCTTATACTATAAGCCTACAGTGATCAAAACAGAATGACACTGGCATAAAAATAGATACATACATTATTTTGAATAGAGTAGAGAAACTAAAGATGAACCCAGCCACATATAACCATCTGATCTTTGATAAACCAAACAAAAGCATGTATTGGGAAAAAGAATCCCAATTTAATAAATGGTTCTAGGAAAACTTCTTCGGCACATGTGGAAGACTGAAATTAGACCAGCATTTCTCACCACTGACAAAAATTGAGACCTGCTGGATAAAATATTTATATTTAAGACATGAAACCACAAATTGTAAAAGTTGAGAAAAACTCTTGATGAAATAGACCTGGGAAAAGAATTTATGAAGAGGACACCTGTGGCAATTGCAGCAACATCAAAAATAAATAAATGGCCTTCATATGAAAGCTATAAATTATTATAGCATAAGAATATGGGGAAAATGGTGAGGGAAGGGAGGGGGGATGGGTGGAGGGAGGATAAATGGTGGGGCCACATGTATGGCGCATCTTAGATGGGTTCAGACAAAACTTACTAAATGCAGAATACAAATGTCTTCATACAATAACTAAGGAAATGACATGATGGCTATGTCAAACAGTTTGATGAAAATGTTTCAGATTGTATATGAAACCAGCACATTGTACCCCTTGATTGCACTAATGTACTCAGCTATGATTCAACAATTAAAAAATAAATAAACAAATGGGATATGATCAGGCTAAAAAAGCTTCTGCACAGCTAAGGGTACCACACCTAAAGCCAATAGAAAGACTTCAAAATGAGGGAAGATATTTGCATGCTATGATTGTGACAAAGAGCTGATAACTAGAATCTACAGAGAACTCAAATTGATCAGCAAAAAAAGAACAAATAACCCCATTTGGGAAGGGGGCAAGGGACTCAAACAGAAACTTCACTGAAGATGACAGATAAATGGCTAACAAACACAAGAAAATATGTTCATCATTCCTAATCAGAAAAATGCAAATCAAAAACCTCTGGAGATATTGCCTAACTCCAGAGATTAGCCCACATTACAAAATGCCAAATCTGCAGATACTGGCATGGACGTGGAGAGAAGGGAACACTTTTCTACTGCTGGTGTGATTGCAAACTAACTCATCTTCTATGGAAAGACATATGATGAATTCTCAAATAACTAAAAACCCTTCCATTTGATCCTATAATCCCATTACTAAGTATCTACCAAGAAGAAAAACAATCGTTTTACCACAAGGACATTGATACCAGAATATTTATTGCAGTTCAGTTCACAATTGTCAAGACATGGAAACAACCCAAATGCCCATCAACTCCTGAACAGGGGTTTGTTGTCATACCAACAAACTATGGTACATGTGTACTATGGAGAACTACTGAGCTATAAGAAAAGATGGAGACTCTACATTTTTTGTATTTACTTGGATGAAGCTGAAACATAGTCTTCTTAGTAAAGTATCATAAAAATATAAAATTGTAAATTTGTAATGTGTCAGTATACATCAAAAATACTGTTTACTGAACTTATAAGATTACAGAACATATGGATAATACAGAAAACATGTCCCATTGGAAGAAAATAAACCTTCAGGAATTAACCCTTGAGAAATGGAGGTCTTTATAGTCTCTAAAAAATAATTAAAAATAATCATCTGAAACATGCTCTATATTCAAAAACAAAGCACAAAATAGAATTATCAAAATGATGCCTGAGGAAATTGAGATATTAATAGAGAAATAAAAGCTATACAATGCACTTAATTCAAATTGTAGAGTTGAAGAATATAATAACTGAGTTGAAATATTTACTAGATATGTACAATAGCAGACTTAATGAAGCTGAACAAATATAAAAATTAAGACATTATCTAAACATATTGACTCATGGAAGCAAAATTTTAAAAAGGAAAACTGAAAGTGGAAATAGAACTTACTAGACACAATCAAATTGATCAGTATATTTAATAAAGGAATTCTAGAAGGGGAATATAGACAGAAAATAACAGAAAGGTTATATGGGAAATAAAAGAGCTGAAACCTCAGATTTTAAAGTGACAAAACAAAAAAAGACCTACCAACTAAGAATCCTTGGCCTGGAAAATTATACTTCAAAAACAAAAAATAAAAATAAAAATAAATATTTCTCAAAACAAAAAGTGTTGATGATGGTTTTCTCTACTAGGAAAGTCTTACAAGAAATGTTAAAAAGAGTCCACTATATGAAAGAATGAAATAATGTTGGGTAGTATTATAAAAAATATGAACACAAAAGACTCCCTTTTAAAAACAAATTTATACACAGATATAGAATTCTTTACTATTATAATGATGATGCAAAAAGCCCTAAAAATTCTGCTGCAGAATTAAAAAACATAAATGTGTAAAGATTTGTTAATATATGCAAATAATATAAAAACTTATAATTTGTGACATTAATAATAAAATGTGTGAAACAAAGAGGTACAGTTTTTCTATTCACTTGGCATGAAGTTATGAGATTAAAATATATTGTTACAGAGATATTCTATGTAGTTTCCATATCTTAAGGTGATCACAAAGAAAATGCCTTTAGAAAATCTGCAAAAGCAAATAAGAAGATAATTAAACCATTTCATTGCAAAATCAACAAAGCAAAAATGAAGTCTATGAGGGAGGAAATGAGGAAAATTGTATCCAGAGGACACATGGAAAACAAAAAAGAATGACAAAAGTAAATTTGTTTCTTTAAATATAAATAGATTAAACTTTGTAATGAAGAATAAAATGGATGTATAGATTTTTAAAAAGCAAACAAACAAGACTCTGCAATTGGCCACCCACAAAAGATTTCCTTTATCTCTAAAAAGTCAAGTAAGCTAACAATAATAAGCTAAAAAAGTTCTATGCAAGTGATCAGGAATGGATGAAATGCTCATAATTAAACAAAATATAGGCCAGGAATGGTGGCTTACTCCTGTAATCTTAGCGCTCTAGGAGGCAGAGGTGGGTGGAATGCCTAAGGTCACAGTTTTGAGACCAGCCTGAGCCAGAGCAAGACCCCTGTCTTTTAAAAAATAAAATAGCGGGCATTGTGCCAGGCACCTGTAGTCCCAGCTACTTGGGAGGCTGAAGCAAGAGAAATGCTTGAGCCCAAGGCTTTGAGGTTGCTGTGAACTAAGACACCACAGCACTCTACTGGGGGCAACAAACTGAGACTATCTCACAGAAATATATGTTAATTCAAAACTACTAAAAGAGATGAAGATTGATAGTATATAATGGTAAAATGGATCCATTTAGCAGAGATTTATAACACACTATACAAAGAATACACAAATGAAACTTATATGGGCACATAGAATATGTCGGTAAATATATATATGTTTCCAAACACCCAAATATAGACAGATGTAGGACAGAAATGTAATGAGATATGCTTAGCAATACAACAATTGTAAGAGACTTTAAGACGTCATTTTCAATAGAGAATAGAAAATCAAGAAAAAACAGAAAACTGGAAAAACATTTTAGATTGGTTAGACATAGAAACAGCACATTACACAATATTCCTAATTATACTTGGCAAATTCTGTTAGAACACATAACAAGTTGTGTTAATTGGAAGAAGACTAAAATCATTCAATGTAACTTTGAAAAAAATGGAGTGGAACTAAAAACCAAAGCAAAAGAAAAACTGTCAAATTTTTAAAAATGTGATAATTAACACATTCTTAAACACTTTCTTCCTGAAGGATCAGATAAAATAATGTTGTTCAGATGTCTACACTGCCCACAGCAATAAACAAATTTAATTCAATGTCTTGCAAAATTCTAGGGGAAGGGGAAAGATGACTAAATAGAAACCACTTGCCACACCATCCAGGAGGGAAGGTAGGGTTTCACATCAGGAAGAAGGAAGAGGAAATGCAGCTCAGGTGTAGATCATAGATCGCGAGATGAACTAGAGCCTTCCAGGGACCTCACAGAGGAAAATGAAAAAGAAGAAAGAAGATAAAGAAAAACATATTGGCATGGAGCAAACACAGAGAGGCTCAGAGCCCAGTGAAGGAACAAGGGGGAATTCATTCTGCTTCTTACATTCTTTTGGTGTCCAGTGGACTGCTTAGTTTCTTTGAAGCTTTTCCACCTAATAATCCCAAGCACTGAGGTAAGCACAGCAGTGAGGAAAACTTGCATGATCTCAGAGCTTGGGCATTTCATGTGCAGTCTCCCAAGTAGACTGACCTAAGAGGCCAGACAACTGGCTTTCTTCCATTCAGGCTCTTATTTCTCCTTACCCCTCTCCCATCTGCAGCTGAGAAAGCAGTTTGAATCAAGAATTTGGTGAGTGACCATTTGTCCTCCAGCTGCTCTATTCTGCAGTCTATTTTCCACAGAGACTGGGACCCACATCATTCACCTTGAGGAACTGCAGGGGCCAAGGACATCTGATATGGTGGGGGGGGGGGCTCCCTGTCTTCCAGCATTACATAGATATGCACATTATTAGGTCAGACATGCAGGGCAGATCCCATAACCCTGGGCTCAGGAATGTTGTGGGGAAACATAGTGAGGAGGATCAGTAGGTAAACTTGGGGAGTTACGGAGTCTGCATGAACAGATCTGATGGAAGAATACTGTGAGGGACTGAGATACCGTGTTCTGGAATAGTCCCCAGAGCTCTGCTGAAAAGTTAGAGTAGAGTGGGTACTCTGGCAGGGGAAGCTCCCAACCTAGGGTAACACAGCAAGCAAGAATTCAGGCCCCTCCACCAGAAGGAGTCCTCCTGTTCTGGGGAGGCTTCACTGCCTTTCCTCCCAGAAACTCCTCCTAGCAGCCATGGAAATAAGACTGAGCCCTGGTGAGGCTTTCAAAGCCTCACAGACTCGTACAACCTTACCATGGTTTGCTTTGCTCCTATACCCACCTTTGCCATAGTGGCAATCAAATAACCTTCCAGGAGCTACTGGGACCCTCCTAAAGCCTGGACATTCAAGTGCTGCACCCAAGCATTAAACTTACTAGAGGTACAAAATAACATCTTGACATTTGTCTCTTCCCTGCAAGCATCAACTATTGACAAAAAGAACAACTCCATAGGTCAGTACAGTATCTACCAATTCAACCAAATATGGTATGACTGATACTAACTCATAAGTTCCACCCACTACTTTGGAGATTAAGGTTGGGGACGCAATGCAATTTACACTGCTGTAAAGAAGTGAAGACAGCAGGACAGAGGCAACCACATTTTATTAAAAGAGAAACAAAGGTTATAGGCAGACCAATCTACGAGGGGCCCCTTTCTTCCACAGCAGAACTCTGGGCCGATCAAAAGCTGCTCAGAGTCTGTGCAGACATTGCACTTGAGACCAGGTGCAGGGGAGATCTGGTGCCTGCCAATCCTTTACCTTTGCCACTGATAATATCTTGATTATACTGTGCATGAAGCTAGGTCTTCTCAGGACCCATCATCTAGAAGCAATCTTAGTATTACCCCTACCAGGCTGGGGAAGGGACAGATGCTCCATTGTGTTGATTCCTGTGACTGAGGGTTGAGCATTCCTTTTTCCCAGAAGACAAGCTGAACAGAAGGGGAACCTAGGATACTACGTCACTTGGTATCCTTAGGTAACTGGCATGGGGATTTCTAGGTATGAGGGGAGAACCATGGCCGACCAATGTCTCTAGCCCAACAGTGTGGAAACTGGGCCACTGGGAAAAATCCCTGCCTGTATAACCGGGCATAAGCAGTACACATGTTTGTAAAATGGCCATGCATACAGTGGCTCTGGTTCCCAAATTCCCCAGAGCAATATCTGAAGCTTCCACTGTTCCCATGACTGAGACTCTGCCCCTATAGCTGAAGGGTCACATCTGGGTCTGAACTCCCATCTCTGAGGTGTCAAAGCTGTATCTGGACCCCAAGATCCCACTCCTGAGTAACTACTCTAAACATGATGCATCAGAACCTCTCTGAGGTCCAGTACTTCATTCAGGACTCCTCAGTACTGAGAAGCTCTCACTCCTGAACTTGGATCAAAAGTTCCTCATTAGGGGACATGAGGTGTCTTTTATTTCTGTTAAGCTAGAGCTGAGAGAAGAAAAATCAGATGAGAAGAAACCAGCAAAATAACTCTGTCAACAGTAAAAAACAAAATACTTTAACACTCAAAGGGAACACAATGGAATTATGGCAACGCACTCCACCCACAAATGGCCAAAATGACGGAAATCGAATTTAGAATTTGAATAGCAAATATGATAATTGGAATTAAAAAGAAAGTTGAAAATCAACATTCAGAAGCTAAAAAAAAAAAAACCAAACCAAACCCAGGGAATCAATGTAAAATCAAAAAAGTCATTAGACACATATAACATAAGAATGGATATTACAGAACTTAAGGAAATGAAAGAGTCATTTGAGGAAAATCAAAATTCAGTTTGAAGCTTTAACAAGAGTTTGAACCAAGGAGAAGATAACATCTCAGACATCGATGACAATGCTCCTTACACAATCCAATAATTCAAAGAAGCTGAGAACAGTGTAACAAATCCCAAGCAATCATTGAGATGTAAGACTATGTAAAGCAAACTAACATTTGGGTTATAGGTATCCCTGAAAATGAAGAACAAGTTAAGAATGGAAAACCTATTTGAGAAAATTATTAAGGAAAAAATAATGCCAATTTCTGGGCATTTCCAGAAAGACACACAGATACAAGATGTACATAGAACATCAGGAAGATTCATAGCACATGGGTCAAATCTAAGACACATAGTAATCAACCTGATCAAAATCAAAATGAAGGAGACAATTTTGTAAGTAACAAGATGGAAGCATCAAACAACATAGAAAAGAAAAAACCATCAGGCTAACAACAGACTTTTCAGAAGAAACCTTACAAGCCTGAAGGGTTGGGATCCCCAGCTTCATTCAACTTATTGAAGAACAATAGCATAGATTTTGCATCCATGCAAATGGAAATGAAAATAGAGAAGGTGTGTCCATTTTCATATTAGATAAAACTGACTTCAAGCCAACAAAGGAAAAGAACAGAGGGTCATTATGTAATGGCAAAGGAAGCTATCCAACAAGAGGACATAAAAATCGTAAACATATAGGTGTTCAAAATGGGAGCCCCAAGATGAAGCAAATCTTAATAGAGTAAAGCAAATAAAGAAATAGTACCATCATAAATGCTGGAGTCCTCACCACTCCACTGTCAGAGCTCAATAAAGCATGTAAGTGGAACATAAGTTAAAAAAAATACAAAAACAAACACAGAACTTAAACCAAACTCAAAATCAAATGAACCTAATTACACATACAGAACATTATTTTACACAACTATAAAATTCACATTTTTCTCAACAGTACATAAGATATTTTCAACACTGTTCATATCTTAGGCCATAAAACATGTCTCAAGAAATGCAAAACAAAACAAAAAAAATTCAAAATTATGCCATGTATCTTCTCAGACAACTGCTAAATAAAACAAGAAATCATCCACAAGATAAAACCTACTCAAAGTCATGGAAAGTAAACAACCTAATGCTGAATGACTATTGCATCAAGAATGAAATTAAGATAGAAATTAAAAAAATTCTATGAAGTGTAGCCAGGCCTTGTGGTGGGTGCCTGTAGTCCCAGCTACTTAGAGGCTGAGGCAAGAGAACTGCCTAAGTCCAAGAGCTGGAGGTTGCTGTGAGATATAGTGCCACAGTACTCTACTGAGGGTGACAAAGTGAGACTCTGTCTCAAAAAAAAAAAAAAAAAAAATTCCATAAAGTGAAGGACAAAGAAGATGTCAGTTATCATTGCAACATGGCAAAACAATCCTCAGGGTAAATTTTACATCCTTAAATGTCTTTTTAAAAAAGGCAGCATGATTACTAAATAACAGTATATTGTCACAGCTTAAGGAACTAGAAAAGGAAAAACAAGCCAAACTCAGAACCAGCAGAATAAAAAAGGAAAAAATTACATACCAGACCTAAATGAATTAGACAAGAAAACAAAAACAAAAACAAAAAAGAAAGAAAAAGAAAAAAGAGGATTGGCCAAATCAAAAGTTGGTTCTTTGAAAAGATAAACTGAATTGACAGACCTCTTGCTAGATTACCTCAGAAGAAAAATAAACCGAATAAGATCAATCAGAAATGAAGGTGACATTACAATTGATACTGCAGAAATAAATATCATCTGTGAATACCAACTAAATCTGTGTGCAGATAATTTAGAGAACACAGAGGAAATGGACAAGTTCCTAAAAATACATAATCTCCAAGCCTACCCAGAAAGAAATAGGACTCCTGAACAGACAAAAAATGAAAAGTGAGATTGAATCAGAAATGAAAATCCACTCAGAAAAGAAAAGCCCTGCATCTTTCAGGGCTAGATGGATTCACAACAAAACTCCCTTAGACTTATATTGAAAACTGGGCAACCATACAGTAGAAATTCTTCCATAATATTGAATAATACCCAACCCATTCTATGAAGCCAATATTATCTTCATGCCAAAGGCATGACAATGACAAAAGACAATGACAAAAGAAAACTAGAAATCAATATCCCTTATGAATGCAGGTGCAAAAGGCCTCAATAAGATACTAGTAACTTGAATACAATAGTACTTTACAATAACCTGCCAGGGCCAAGTTGACTTCATCCCAGGGATGCAAGGATAGTTTGTTATATAAAAATGAGTAAATGTGATTTACCACATAAACAAAAGTCAAATCAAAAGCCATATGATCATATCAATAGATGAAGAAAAATCATTCAACCAAGTTCAGCACAAGTTCATGATGAAAATCTTCAATAAACTAGGCAAAGAAGGCATGGTAAACCACCTCAACAAACAAGGCATAGAAAGAAAACATCTCAGAATTATAAAAGTCAGATATAAAAACAACACAACTAATATCACATTGAATGGATAAATTTTGAAAGCATTCCTCATAAGAAGTGGAATAAGATAAGGATTCCCACTATCACTACTGCTATTTGACATAGTGCTAGAAGTTCTAAGTAAGACAATCAGGCAAGAAAAGAATATTAAGTGTATTCAAATTGGTAAAGAGGATGTTAAAACTTTCTCTTTGCCAATAAAATGACCTTGTACTTTGAAAATCCCCAAGTTTACACCAAGAGTCTTCTGGAACTGATAACTGAATTCAGTAAAGTCTCAGGATAAAAAGTCAATATACATAAATCAAGGCCATTTCTATATACTAATGATAGTTAAGCCAGGAGTAAAAACAAAGATCAGTACTGTTCACAAAAGCAACAACAACAACAAAGGGATATATTTATGTGCAACTGAGAGAGTGAAAGATCTGTAACATGGGAAACTATGAAACTCTGAAGAAAAAATGCAGATAATATAAACAACTGGAAAAACATATCCTGTTCATGGATTGGGAGAATTAAAATTGTTAAAATGTCAATATACCCAAAGTGATTTACAAATTCAAAGCAATCCCCAACAAGTTACCAAAGTCATACTACACAACTACAGAAAAAATATTCTATGCTTTTCATAAAATAGCCTGGATTTTAAGCAAAAGAACAGATCTGGAGTATTCATATTGTCACACTTGAAAGTATACTGAGGCTATAGTAACCAAAATATCATGGTTATTTCTACAAAAATAGAGACATTCACCAATGGAACAGAGAACGCAGGTATAAAACCATTTACCTACAACTAAGTTATCTTTAACAAAGCAGGCAATTACGTACACTGGGGAAAAGAAGCCCTACTCAATCAATAGTGCTGATCAAATTAGATTGATGCATTCAGCAGAATGACACAGAACCACTACTTGTCACAACTAAAAAATAAAAAATTGATTTAGACTGTATATAAGATTTAGATATATGGCATGAAATCATAAGAATTCTACAGAAAATTGTAGAAAAATTTCTTTCAAATATCAGCCTAGGCAAAGAATTTAAGAAAAAGATCTCAAAGACAATCATGGCAAAATCAAAACTGGGATTTGTTTAAACTAAACTCATCTAAACAGCTCCGCACACAATCAACAGAACAAATGGACATCCTACAGAATGGAAGAAATAAGTTACATTTCAAAAAAGGGCTAATAACTAGGATTTACAAAGAATTGAAGCAAACCTGTAGGTAGAATGGGGACCAAAGCCCCATTTTTTGCAAAGGAATCTCCCCTATAAAGAGGGAGAAACAAGCTGAACAAGGTGGAATAAAAACAATTTAGCTAGTTTACCTTTATTTTTTTGAGACAGAGCCTCAAGCTGTCACCCTGGGTAGAGTGCCATGGCATCACAGATTGCAGTGACCTCCAACTCCTGGGCTTAAGCTATTCTCTTGCCTCAGCCTCCCAAGTAGCTGGGACTACAGGTGCCCACTACAAAGCTCGGCTATTTTTGTCACTGTTGTTTGGCAGGCCCAGGCTGGATTCGAACCTGCCAGCTTCGGTGTATATGGCTGGTGCTCTAGCCGCTTGAGCTACAAGTGCCAAGCCTAGTTTACCTTTTAACCAGCAGCTAAATTATTTATATAAGCAGTTCCTGCTTTTGCTAGAAGCCTGGCCTGTTAGGGATAGAGCTTACAAACACCCATGCTGGGTCTGTAAACTCTCTGAAGAAGAGAATGGCCATAGAAGGAGGCTGCATGCAAAGCCTTGGAATGAACATTAACTAGGAAGTCCCCTGCCCAGATAACAGTCAAAGCAAATATCCATCGTGGGGATTTGTACTGTGGCCAGGGCAGAGATCAAGGGAAGAGCTCAAGCCCTGAAATATGAGCAGGGGGACTTAAACCCCAATTAACAGAGGAAGACGCCTCTGTGGTGGAGATCAGAGGAAAATTCTTGTGTTCAACTGATTCCTCAGAGGAGCCTAATGCTGTTTGGGTGTATGCTCCACAAAGAACTAGTGGGGATTAAGCTCCCCCCAAGGAAATGTGTGTGTTACCACAGATAGGAGGCTGCTCCCACACAGGCTCAGATTTTAGATTTCTCAAGGCTGCTTAGACCCTTAATGATTATACATAGAATAAGAGCATGCTTACTCAGAGAAACTGCTGACATTTTTGTTCCCTTCCTCAGCTTACCCTCTTGGCTAAATGAAATAATAGCCTTCAGTAAACACTGAGTGAAGGAACACTTAGTACCATTCGCTGGAACTCCATAAGCTAGCGGTTGTCCTCTGTGTTTTCCACCTTTGAAAACTCTATACAGCATGTCCTGTCTTTTTATCTCTTGCCACTTTTAACTTTATTTTTATTCAGTTGATTTCCACCAGCTCCACAGGTCTTAAAGGACCCTGCCCTTGGGGTAGGATCCTGGCAAAACCAGCAAGGAAAACACAAACAATCCTATAAAAGAAAGTGGGCAGAAGACATGAACATTCTCTTGCCACTTTTAAATTTTTCTTCAGTTGATTGCCACAGGTCTTAAAGGACACTGCCCCTGGGGCAGGACCCCCAGCAAAACCAACAAGAAAAACACAAATAATCCTATAAAACAGTGGTTCTCAACTTTCTTAATTGCTGCGTTGTTACAAAGGGAACAAAGGGGGTCGTGATCCACAGGTTGAGAACTGCAGCTATAAAAGAAACTGGGCAGAAGACATGAAGATTCTCAAAAGAAGAAAGAAAAATGGTAAACATGTGAAAAAATATTCAATTTCATGACTTTTCAGGGAAATGCAAATTAAAATCACAATGTAATTATCACCTTACCCCACTTAGAAAGGAATTTATTAAAAAAAATTCAAAACAGTAGATGCTGACATGGACACACAGAGAAAGGCATATTGAATGCCCTTCATATGGCTTTCATATGGTTGAATCTAAATCTTCTATACAGTCTAAAGGCATGCTCATATGGTTGTTGGTTGGAGTGCAAATTTAAAAACCTCTGTGAAAATCAGAATGAAGATTTCTCAAAGAACTAAAAGTAGACCTTCAATTTGATCCACCAATCCCACTACTGGGTATTTGCCCCAAAGGAAAAAAAGTTATTTTTATCAAAAAGACACCTGCATTTGAATGTTTATTGCAGTACAATTCACTATTGCTAACATGTAGAATTAATTCTAGTGCTGATCAATTCATGAGTAGACTAATAAAATATTACATACCATGGAGTACTACTCCAATGACAAAAAATGATAAATTAATACCTTTTACAATAATCTGTATGGAAATGGAGCCCATTCGTCTAAGTGAAGTATCTCAAGAATGAAAAAAACAAACACCACATATATTCACTTTTAAATTGGAACTAACTGATGAGCACACATGTGCACAGAGGGAAATAAAATTCTGTGGGGATAGGGGTAGAGGTAAGGAGGAAAATGGCATAAACCAACCTAATGGGTACTATAAATACCATTTGAGTGATGGGCATACCTATAGCCAGGACTCTAGCATCACAGAAAGGATTCATGCAACTTAAAATATTTTTATGCCATTAATATTTAGAAATAAAAAATCCAGTCATTAATTGTTGTGAAAATATAAAAATAACTTCTAATCTACTTTCAGTCCATAAATACCCAGGCAGACTTAAAAAGAATGCAGAGAGGGAGCTCCACAATGACAGACTGGATAAATTTTTTCATCAGATGATCTCAGTAAAATTGAAGAGAGGAGAATTCAGTTGCTTCCATCTGTATCCGTTGTCCAGAAACGATATTGCAAAGGCACAGTGAGACAGCATAGGGCACCAGGAGCAAAAAAGTTAAAGGTGAGAGGGATGAGTGAAAATCAGGTGCAAGGGACTATAGCAACGCAGGGATAGAGCCTACATGTGGAAGCGCTGGGGGAGTAAGTTTGCAGGAGATTCCCCACATGCTGCCATAGCATCCTGTAGTGGTGGACTGGATGGAGATCGAACTGAATTCTGGGAGGGCGTGTCCATCCATGCCTGAGGATTTGTATAAAAGAAGCGGGAATATGGGTTCCACAAGAATCCGGAGCAAAGAAGCTGGACCTTTGTTGAAGGTCTGTAGAGAGTATGTTCTGCCTCTTTGGAGCAAAGCCAGAGCCTGAAGCCAGGCTATCATTGCAGTGGCACAGGGTGGGCAGGTTTGGACTTGGCGACTGTTCAGTGGGAGGCCTAGCAGCTTGGGCTCTACCACCTAGGGAAAGCCACAGGGGAGGAGTGGCTAATGCTAAAACCTTAAGCTGGTTGGCACCCATGGGGTCCCAGCTTAGCAGCCTCACAGTGTTCTATTGTGTGAATGTCTTTGACTTCACCTGCTAGAGTCAGATAAGGGGCTGACCTCCATGGACATAGGCAGAGTTGGGCAGATTATGCCTACCACACTGCACCATCTGTGGCAGCAGGGAACTGTTTGGATGGCTGAAGCATGTCCCCCATAGTCTGGTATAAGCTTCAGGAATTTGGCTCTACCACCCCTATGGGGATTTGTCTCTCACACAGCTAGCTACCAACTCCAAAATAGCATCAAATAAACCAGGAAAACAAGACCAGGTCTCTTTGGCATCTAGCTAATAATTTCCCACCCCCACCACATGAATAAAAGTAGTGGGTTTTTTTACCCTACTTGTAACCATGGGGTGCCACATACTGTTATTAGGTAATTTTTTTTTCTTCTTCTTTCTTTTCCTTTTTCTAATCTTGGAGGACCACCTGGTATCCATGTAATTTATATGTATTGTCTTCAATATTGAAGGATTTTTTTCCTTTTTCATTTTTTTTTGTTCACTTCCTTATTTTTCTCTTTTCTTTCCCTCCTCCTGTTTGGGTTATTTTTCTACTTTTCTCATCTTTCTTTCATAAATCCCTTAAACAAAAACAAGGATAACCTTCCCCCCACTCTCTTTTTTCAGTCTGGTTTGTATGTTTGGTTTTCTGAACAGAGCCTTTCTCTGAGGCCTGCATGACAGTGCTGTAGCATTGGCCTGGCTCCATGGATTTGGAAATCCCTCCTGCTTTGACCTCCTGAGGGGCTGCAGATGCAGGTCCCCACCATGGCTCATCGCTGTTTTTTTTCTATATTTGATAGAAGGAGAGTCTTGCTCTGGCTCTGGTTGGTAATTAACATCCATTAACCTTGGGTGATACCCTTGCCTTGGATCCCAGAGCACTGGTATTGGTAGTATAGTTCACTATGCATGGGTTATTTACCATTATTATCATTACCTTTCTTCTTTCTATTATTCTTCTCTCTTTTCCTAATACTTTTCCTTTCCTCTCTTCTCTTTCCTTCATCTCTGTACCAAAGGGCAACTTTAATCCCAAAGCACAAAAACAAAGAAGATTAAGGAAAAGTAGGAAGTGAGATAAGTTAAGTAGTTAAAGTAAATAAAAAGAAACATACATGTAGAGGAACAAAAAAAAAATCTGTCAACATGAAAAACTAAAACAGATTAATCCTGCAAGGGATTACACAGCAGCTACCAAAGATGGATACCAATTATATAGAAAAGGAAGAGATAGAAGAGAATTTAGATTATGGATGGCAAGATTGAAGAAGGGAATTAAAGGGAAAATGGAAAGCAAACAAAATTAAATAAAAAAATTGATTCAAGAAATAAATGAAATATGGGATGAAATTATAAAATACATATCAGAGTTTAAAGTACTGAAGGAGTCATTCAAGGAATTTAAAATGCTGTAGAAAGTTTCAAGAACAAGCAAAAACCATGAAAAAGAAAGTATCTTAGAAGTTGAAGACAAGGCTCTTAAGCTAACTCAGTTATTTGAGGAGGCAGTGAAGAAGAGAGTAAAAGAACAACAATTTTAGAGAATTATCAGATTTCATAAATGATAGAAAGATACAAATTGTAAGATCCCTGAAGGAAAAGAAGTGTGACCCAAAGGCATGAAAGCCACATTAGAGGACATCATAACCGACAATTTCCTAAGTATAACCAAAGATTTGGACACATTCCTTCCAGATGGATATCAAATCCCAGTTTATCTCAATTCAAAGAGTGTCTCCTAGATACATTGTATTGAACTTGGCTAAAATGAAAGAGAAAATTATGAAGGCCACCAGAGTAAGCATCAAGTCACCTACAAGGTCAAATCCATCATGGTGCTTTTAATATACTTGAACTAAACAACTTCTAACCTAGGATTCTGTATCCTGCTAAACTAAGTTTCATATTTGATAGAGATCATTGAGGAAATTTGCCACTAAAAGACCACCTCTCCAGGAAGTATTCAGACTAGTACTACACACAGAACATAACAATGGACCACAAGCAAAGTATTAAGTATCTCAAGAATGGAAAAAGAGCATCTCACATACTTCGTAATAATTTGAAACTAGCAGATAAACAACTACAGGTTCACATCATTGGAAAACCACCATTTCTTCAAGAAGGGGGAACAAGGAATTGGAAGGGGCAAAGTAAGCCCTCACCTAATAAATACAAAGTAGAAGTATACAGCACACCTCCTAGGTGAAGAAATCAATACGATTTCAACTTTTCTTAGCAAATGCATAAAATGAAGCCTAGTTGTATGAACTCTTCTATTAATCTGCAATTAAAAAGATAAAATGAAATAAACATTGGGTAATAAATTACATTATCATTTATATATAGGTAAAGGAAAATAGATGACAATTCTGATTCCTCACTTCCTTGAAGTAAACATAAATTTATAAATTAATATCTTATTAAATATGAGGTACCTATTATCTAATTCACCTCATATAACATGAAAATTCCAGTATATTAATCTAACCTTTCCACAAAATTATAGAAAATTTTGAAATGAAAGAAATCAGAAAGTAGAAAGACAGTGAAATGAAATTTGCCAAGTTAGTGTATTAGGAAGATACACTTGAATATTTGCACACAACAAAAATAATTTGGCAGCCATCTATGGAACAAATGCATTTGTGTAAATTTTTGGAGGTAAATAGAAGATTAGAAAACCCTAGTAGAACTCAGGAACCAGGAGGGACTGGTTGAGACGCCAGGGTTTCACCAAGGTGGCAAAGTTCAGGACCTGTGGTCCTGATTACAGATTAGATAATGTCTCACATAACTTGATTGCACTGAGTCTCCATCTCTTTTCAGTCATAATTTGGGAGTGCTCCTGCTCATGCAAAGATGTGGCTGGAGACATGCCTATATGTACCCATGCAGGCAGGCTAAAAATTTATGATGGTGAATTTATATGTTTTCAGCATAAACAATATTAATTAATTAATTAACTTATTTAGAGACAGAGTATACCTATGTTGCCCTCAGTAGAGTGCTGTGGCATGACAGCTCACAGAAACCTCAAACTCTTGGGCTTAAGAGATTCCCTTGCCTCAGCCTCCCAAGTAGCTGGGACTCCAGACGCCTGCCACAGTGCCCGGCTTTTTTTTTTTTGATGCAGTTGTCATTATTCTTTAGCTGGTCCGGGCAGGGTTTGAACCAGCCAGCCTCAGTTTATGTGGCTGGTGCTGTACCCACTGTACTATGGGTGCCGAGCCCACAAATAATATTTAAATGACTAGAAGAGATAGAGGTGTAAATCTTTCTAAAATTGCCTTCAAATGCAAGCGTTATTTTCAATAATGATAACACTGATTCATCACGAAACACAAGGTGAAATTAAGACTTGTTCTTGTGTGATCCCTAAAGCAGTCCTGTGACTTAGCAGCTCTTTTAGCTACAGTACATTTCCAGTCCTTCCTGTGCATAGTTCCACAAAGTGACTTGAAGGAAAACTTCTTAGGTACTCAATGATGCCAATGTACACCTCTAGTACCAGGTACACCATATGCAGACCCAACTTCAGAAACCTACTCTAGAACTAGACAAAGATGCCCATTGTCTCCACTGCTGTTAAACGTAGTAATGGAAGTCTTAGCCATCGCAATCAGGCAAGAGAAGACAATCAAGGGCATCCAGATGGGGTCAAAAGAGATCAAACTATCACTCTTCAGGGATGATATGATCTTATACCTGGAAAAATCTAGAGACTCAACTACAAAGTTCTTAGACGTGATCAAGGAATACAGCAATGTCTCAGAATACAAGATCAATACAAATCAGCAGCTTTTATATATAGCAATAATAATCAGACTGAAAATATAATCAAGGACTCTATTCCTTTTACAGTCATGCCAAAGAAGATGAAATATCTGGGAATTTACCTAACAAAGAATGTGAAAGATCTCTATGAAGAGAACTATGAAATTCTGAGAAGAGAAATAGCTGAAGATGTTAACAAATAGAAAAACATACCATGCTCATGGGTAGGAACTATAAACATTCTTAAAATGTCCATACTACCCAAAGCAATGAACTATAATGCAATGAAATTTAATGCAATCCCTATTAAAGCACCACTATCATACTTTAAAGAGCTTGAAAAAATAGTACTTAATTTTATATGAAATCAGAAAAAACCTTGAATAGGCAATACATTACTCAGAAATAAAAACAAATCAGGAAGTATTATGTTATCTGACTTCAGGTTATACTATAACTCTGTAGTCATTAAAACAGCTTGATACTGGCACAAAAAGAGAGAGATACATATATGGAACAAAATAGAGAACCAAGAGATGAACTCAGCCACTTATCACTTGATCTTTGATAAGCCTATCGAAAGCATTAACTGAGGGAGATTCCTTATTTAACAAATGCTTCTGGGTGAACTAACTGGCTACCTATAGAAGACTGAAACTGGACCCTCACCTTTCACCATTAAAAAAATTGATTCTCACTGGATAAATGATTTAAACTTAAGACATGAAACTGTAAGATACTAGGAGAGAGTGCAGGGAAAATGCTTGAAGAAATTGGCCTGGTATATTTTTTTATGAGGAGGTCACCCCTGGCAATTCAAGCAACACCAAAAATATATTATTTGAATCTGATCAAACTAAAAAGCTTCTGCACAGCCAAGAATACAGTAAGTAAAGTAAGCAGACAGCCTTCAGAATAGGAGAAGTTATTTGCAGGTTATGTTTTTGACAAGGGTCTGATAAGTAGAATCCCCAGAGAACTCAGACTAATCAATAAGTAAAGAACAAATAACCCCATTTCCTTTTGTGTAAGAGACTTGAACAGAAGCTTCTCAGAAGACTGGCACATGACCTACAAACACAGGAAAAAATGCTCATCATCTTTAATTATCAGATAAATGCAAATAAAAACCACTTTGAAATATCATCTAACTCCAGTAAGATTAGCCCACATCACAAAATCCCAAAAATTCATATGTTGGCATGGATGTGGAGAAAAGGGGACACTTCTACACTGCTGGTGGGAATACAAGTTAATACGTCATTTTTGGAAAGAAGTTTGGAGAACACTTAGGGAACCAAAAATAGACCTGCCATTTGGTCCTGCAATTCCTCTACTAGGTATATATCCAGATGATCAAAAATCATTTTACAACAAAGACATTTGCACAAGAATGTTCACTGCAGCCTAATTCAAAATTGCCAAATCATGGAAGCAGCCTAAGTTCCCATCCACTGATGAATGGATTAACAAATTGTGGTATATATATACCATGGAATACCATGCAGCCATCAAAATGATGGAGACTTCACATCTTTTAGGTTTACCTGGATGAAGCTGGAACATATTCTTCTTAGTAAAGTATATCAAGAATGGAAGAAAAAGCATCCAGTGTACTCAATACTGCTATGAAACCAATATATTATCACCTACATTTTCACATGAATGATAAAACAAAACTATAGTCCAGAAAGAAAGAGAGAAGTGGAGGGAGAGGGGGGAGGAGGGAGAAACTGGGAGGAGGGAGGGTACTTGGTGGTATCTCATCTATTGTGCATAATGCAACGGTATATTTTAAAACTATTCAGAGTAGAGTATAAATGTCTTACCACAGCAAGTAAGAGAGTGAGGTGTTGGTTATACAAGTTTGATGTCAGCTTTTCACATTGTATGTCAAATTAGAACATTGTACCCCATAAATGCATTAATGTACACAGTTATGATTTAATAAAAAATTAAAATAAAAAATAAAAAATAAATATCAGGCGCATTTTTCACAGTATTAGAAAAGAAGGTCTAACATTTGTATGGAACCTTTGAGGAGCCAAAGCAATCTTGAGCAAGAAGCATTTCTCAGATTTCAAACTATATTTCAAGGTTATATTAATAAAAAAAAGCATGGTAGAAGAAAGCATGAGAAACAATGGGACAGAATACAGAGCCCAGGAATAACTGGATGCACGTAACATCAACTATTCTATGATGGGATCACCAAGAATACCAAATAAGGAAAGTATGGTCTTTTCAATGCTTGACCATACTTTTACTGACAAAGAAAAGAATAAAATTAGACCATTTGTCTTATGCCATGCCCCCAAATTACAGTTACAAAAAGAGTTGTTCAACTTTAACAATCATCAAATGCAAATCAAACCATGATGAAATATCACTTCATACCTACTAGGATGACTATTATCAAAAAGTAAAGAGATAACATATGTTGACATGAAATCTTAAAATTTTTAAAAGTAAACAAGTCAAAAAACTTTCTTGTGATGTGAGCTGCTCTTACTGGAGCTAGATGATATCTCAAAGTGGTTTGGTTTGCATTTCTCTGATGATTAAAGATGATAAGCATGTTTTCAAGTGTCTGTAGACCATGTGCCCATCTTCTTCAGAGAAGCTTCTGTTTATGTCTTTTGCCCACAATGAAATGGGATCACTTGTTCTTTTATTATTAATAAGATTGAGTTCTCTGGATTCTGGTTATTAGACTTTTGTTGGAAACATAACCTGCAAATATCCTCTCCCATTCTTAGGGCTGTCTACTTGCTTTACTTACTGAGTTCTTGGCATTGCAGAAGCTTTTTAGTTTGATCAGATCCCACATCACAAAATCCCAAAACTATAGATGTTAGCATGGATGTGGAGAAAAGGGAACACTTCTACACTGCTGGTGGGAATGCAAACTAGCATTTTCCTTTTGGAAAGAAGTTTGGAGAACGCTCAAGGATCTAAATGTAGACCTGTCATTTGATCCTGCAATTCCTCTACTAGGTGTATATACAAAAGACCAAAAATCACTTTGCAACAAAGATATTTGCACCAGATTGTTCATTGAAGCACAATTCATCATTGCCAAGTCATGGAAGAAGCCCAAGTGCCCATTGACCCATGAAGGGATTAATAAATCATGGTATATGTATACCACAGAATATTATGCAGCTTTAAAAAAAGATGAAGACTTCACCTTTTTTATGTTTACAGGGATGGAACTGGAAAATATTCTTCTTGGTAAAGTATGTTAGGAATGGAAAAAAATATCCAATGTACTCAGTACTATTATGAAACCAATTTATAATCACTTGCACTTTCATATGAAAGATTAATCACAACTACAGCCCTGGATGAAGGAGGGACAGAGAGAGGGAAGGAAGGGAATAGGGATGGTTTGCTGGAGGGAGGGTAAATGGTGGGACCATACCTATGGAGCATATTGCAAGGGTAGAAATCAAATCTATCAAGTATAGAACACGAATGTCTTAACACATTGATTCAATGAGGTGAAAGCTATGTTAATTAATTGAATGTAAGCACTCCAATTTATACAAGAAATCAACACATTGAATCCCACAAAGGCATAAAGGTATTCTTGATCTGTGTATATATGACTTAATAAAAGGAAAAAATAAAAAACACTTTCTTAAGTCTTGCAATCATTTTTTTAGGGGGGATATGACATAATAAGAAGTGGAACAGAACAAAAATATCAGCAAGTTGGACTGCTTCAAACTAAAAAGCTTCTGCACAAAATAATAAAACCTATTGGAGGAGAGAAAATATTTGTAAATTATATATCTGATAAAATGTTAATATCCAATATATATAAGGAATTCATATAATTATTGATCAAAATTATTGATCATCATCCAATTGAAAAATAGGCAAGAAATAGAAAACATATTTTTTAAAGGAAAACTCACAAATGGACAACAGCTATAGGAAGAAGTTCTTAACATTACTACTATTCAGGCAAAAGCAAATAAAAACCATGATGAAATATCCCATCATACCTACTATGATGGTTAATATCAAAAAGAAAAGAGATAACAAGTGTTGGCAGGAGCATGGAGAAAAGCAAACCCTGTAAAATGCTGTGATTCATAAACTAATAGAGTCATCATGCAGATCTGTTAAAAAAGGTAAAAATATATAACCTCCATATATCCCAGCCATCTCACCTCTAGATATTTAATGAAATGAAATAAAAATAAGTATCACAAAAGAAAAAATTATCTGCACCCTACGTTTATTCCAGCATTATGCACAATTGCCAAGACAATGGAAACTATTGAAATGGCTGTTAAGGGTGAATAAAGAAAAAAAAGTATGAGTTGACATTCACCGTAGACTACTATTCAGCCATAAAAATGATGAATATCCTGCAATTTCAACAACATAAATGGATTTGGTGGACATTATGCTAAGTAACATATGGCTGGCACAGAAAGAGAAATAATGCTATAGGTAACATTAAAAAGTTGTATTCATAGAAGCAAAGAATACAACAGCAGTTGCCAGGGCCAGGAGGCAGAAATAGTGTTGCAATGATGATCAAGGGTAGCAACTTTTACTTGTAAGATGAATAAGTCTTGAAAACTAATGTACGGCATCACGACTACAGTTAATAAGATAATAAGGTAAAAATAATATAATGTTTTGCATGTTTAAAATTTGCTAAGATAGTTAATATGTAAGATTATGGATGCATTTACTACCTTGAGTGTATTATTTCACAATGTACATACATACCAAATTATTACATTACACATAACATATACTTCTACAATTTTATTTGTGAACAAATTCTCATGTTATACACATACACACACATTTATCCATACATATGAATGACACATTTCTGATAATTTATTACACAGGAGAAAATTACAAAATAAAAGTCATCAAAATATTAGGCATCAGTTAGGAGTAGTATAATATATGCTTGGCAATTCTAAGCTCTTCAATGGCATAGTATATTTAAGAATTATAGGAAGTGAGTAGATAAAATTAACTACATTACAGTGGAGAAATTTGGACACAGAGGAGCTAAATGTCTAATATTATTTTATACTAGAAATAGAATACTTAGCAGTAAAATAACTTTAGAGTTTATTGACACAGAATCCCATTCTGTCACTCTGGATAGAGTGCTGTGGCATCATTATAGCTTAGAGCAACCTCAAATGCTTGGGCTCAAGTGATCCACCTGCCTCAGGTTCCCAAGTATCTGAAACTACAGGCACATCAGATTTTCTTGTATTTAGGAACATGTTATGTGGGGGTTTTTTGGTTTTTTTTTGAGACAAAGTCTCAGGCTGTCACCCTGGATAGAGTGCTTTGGCATTATAGCTCACAGCGACCTCCAATTCCTGGGCTCAAGTGAGTCTCTTGCCTCTGCCTCCCAAGTAGCTGGGACGATAGGTGCCCGCCACAACGCCTGGCCATTTTTTGGTGGCAGCCATCATTGTTGTTTGGTGGGCCCGGACTGGATTCCAACCCACCAGCTCAGGTGTACATGGCTGGCACCTTAGCCCGTTGAGCCACAGGTGCTGAGCCACATGCTATGTGTTTTTATAAAATTAATGAGTCTGAATTTCTGTAAAATCACCTCTGAATCCTCTTTAGAATCACAAAGAAGAAAACATAAAAAACCTGTCCTAGTGTTTCTAGGATTTCTGAAACAACTCTCAATACTTCTGCTATTCCCCTCACATATTTCAGACAAAAAGCAAAAAAAAAAAAAAAAAAAAACTAAAGAAATGGAGCTGGGCATGGTGGCTCAGTCTGTAATCCCAGAAATTTGTAGGTCAAGTCAGGAGGATCAGTTGAGATCAGGATTTTTTTTTTTTTTTTTTTTGTAGAGACAGAGTCTCACTTTATCACCCTCGGTAGAGTGCCATGGTGTCACACAGCTCACAGCAACCTCCAACTCCTGGGCTTAGATGATTCTCTTGCCTCAGCCTCCTGAGTAGCTGGGACTACAGGTGCCCACCACAACGCCTGGCTATTTTTCTGTTTTGCAGTTCAGCCAAGGCCAGGTTTGAACCCGCCACCTTTAGTATATGGGGCTGGCGTCCTACTGGATGGGCCACAGGAACCACCTGAGATCAGGATTTTGAAATCAGTTAGGCATTGTCATGCATGCCTGCAGTTGTAGCTATTAAAAAGGCTGGGGTTAGAGGATCACTTAAACTGAGGAGTTTTAGGTTGCAGTGAGCTATGATCAGCCACTGGACTCCAGCTGGGGCAACAGAGCAAGACTCTGTCTCAAAAAAAAAATGGTTTAAAATACAGCTGTTCAATAATATGTACAGGTATTCCCATATCCCTAAATCAATGAAAATGCTGTCAGATAATTAAGTCCCTTTTAACCCAGGAAAAGATGTTTGGTTCTTAACTAAGTCCTAAGGAAGATCACTGCAGGGGGTAGGAGGGTTGTTAGAGAATTTAAGAGCATGGGATAAAAGCTCTTCTGAGAGAAAAAGACATACTCAGCCCTCTCTAAATTTCTAATAAATCAAAGCTTCCCAAACCACTTTTGAAGTTTGGCTTTCTTCTTGACCTTTGGACCTTTCAGCTGTGTAATCTGCCTCATTCCCTCTCACCTACCTGGGTGTTTAGCTGTTGTCTCAACTCTCTTCACATTCCAGGGCTCTTTTCTTTGCTCCAGACGTGTGATCAGGTCTGGTTTAGAGGCAGCAAGACCTGTTGGATTAGAAAGAATTCACATGACACTTCCTGTGGATTATCCAATTATCAATCTAGTATTGTCCTTAATAGAGAAGAGAAAACATTATAGAAAGAACTACAAATTGTTTCCCACATATATTATTTACTGATAGACCCTTTAGAATAAGAACAAAATAGTTCAAATAGATAGCTCTTGAGCTCCACTTTCTACTACCACTGGATCAATAAGAAGTAGTGGAAACTGGATACTAAGGGGCAGACCATTTCTAGAATTTCTAGAGTTACCACTAGAGTGTAAGATACAGATCAGGTTAAGGAGGGGTAATTTTTGTTCCAAGATAAGAATCTAATTTTTTTTTTACATCAACAATCCTCCAAATTTTCTTTGAAAGCATGGATGTAGAACTCTTTGATGTGAAGCAGAAATTCCCAAGAAGCAATTCACAGGAAAAGAAAATGATGCCCTTAGTGTGGAACAGGAATTGACCATTGATGGTATCCTCACCCAGGGAGACCAGGTTTCTGTAGTTCTCTATCATCACATCCCTGTACAAATTCTGCTGAGCAATGTCCAGGCATGCCCACTCCTCTGGAGAGAATTCTATAGCCACATCCCTGAAGGTCAACAGTTCCTGAAAAAGACACATATTTACCAAGTGATCATGGATAGAGTTCTTAATTTCACAGGGAATATGAAAGTTACAAGAACTGTTTCCAACATGTGATTGATTGGGATTATCCACAAATTTCTTTAAAAACAGCAATGTCTATTCATCTTAGAAGAAATGTGGGGAAAACTCTTAATGATGTTTGACTGGGGAAAGATTTTATGACGAATAATTCAATGGTACTTGCAACAACAATAAAAGTTAACAAATTTGACTAAATTAAGAGGAAAAGATTTTGTACAGCTAAGGACCCAACAAGTAAAGCAAGAAGACAACCTTCATAATGGGAAAAGATATTTGTAGGGCGTCAATCTGACAAAGGGTTTATTCAAGAAAATATTCTTTAAAGTATTTTTTAATTGTGAGGAATGAAGATGGCATGAGATGCATTAAACTAGTATATATATATTTCTGGACAATAAAGAAAATTAAAAAGCATCCAGGCATATAAATTTTGAATACTATATTTATAGCACATATAACAAGATGAGGGTATTTCTTACATACAGAAATATGGTGAATCAAAACTATCACCCAAATATTAATGCGTACAATTCTAAAATGGAGGTTCTAACTCAGGATATCTGGGTGAGGTCTAGGTTTTTACATTTCAAAAAATGTCACAAGTAAAGCCAAAGCTTCTGGCCCAAAGAGAATAGTATGTCAACATTCAGTAAGTGGTAGGCTTTGGTTTTATCTCAGTTCCTCTCACCAGTGAACAATATTGGTATTCATTTTTGAAAGCAAAGAAAACCTAGGAAGTGAAGCTCCTAGATTAAATGTGATAGTTCGCGAACATCAGTCAGCAAATATCCAAGACATTAATGATAAACAAAAAAAATGACTAAGTTTATAGTTAAGGAATTAGAGAGTAACTTAATCAAGTGCATGAAATTCACATATACTGTCATGGGCCAATTTGCATTAGGTACCACTGCACACAAGAGGACATAACATCACTGCTGTGATGACAGTAACCAAAAACTAATAAAAAAAACCCCACTAGTTTCGGATTCATTTAAATGGTTTGTATTTAGTACCATGCAGAGAAAGTATATTCTTATTTTTATTCTTTTCAGAACGGTTCTCTTGGGTAATCAATGCCATTCACTCTCTGCATTTTCTTAATCCTGTTCTTTATAGATTCTAATGGAGCATCCAGATGAAACCTAAACAGAACATGTTCCCCTTATACACTCATATCCCAGGATCAGATGCAATCCCCAATAGGAGTCCTGGACATCTCACTATTCTATGGTGACAAAGAGAACATTTTCAATATTACAGGTTGCAAATTTATTGGAAAACCAGCTCATGGCATGTATGGGACGTGGATCTAGAGAATGCTCTGGTACACAGAGGAGAAGGATTTTATAGGGTAAGTAGGGAAAAGAAAATCATTAGGAGAAACATCAGAAGTAAAGAAGAAAGGACTTGCAAATTCTAAACTTGTAAGTTCCACACGACTTTCCAGGAGGAATAGAAAACACAGCCCCTCGCTTTTGATATATTTACCTGAGAAACAGCCATGACTTCTTCTCCTTTTCTTTGTCTGGGATTTCCTTTCAGGTGAGATTGCCTAGACAAATTAGAATTATACTTAAGAGAATAATCCCTGAAAGGATTCAGCACAATCTCTTTACATGCTTTTACAACATACACAGACATGAGGGCCTTCAAGAGCAGAAAGGACTATGCTCCCTTTTACATTTTCATAGAAAGCATTAGGGATGATGAACTCCTCATGGAGACCAAAATGTGAATTTCTTCTTTCCTACCCCCAGGTCCCCCCCTTTGCCACACATACCAGCAGTATCTGCTACAGCAATGGGAATATGGATAACACTGACCAGCTCCTACCACACCAAAGCAGAGCAGATCCTGGTAGCTCCCTCTGGAACAAGGCTGTGTCCAGCTCTCATGAATGTACCTGGGAGCCGTTGTGCTTCACCTTGGCCCTGCTTAGCATCACTGGGGGCCCTTAATTGAAACCACATGGATGCTTCCACAGCCCAATAGACAGAAACTGTGGGGAGGGCACAGGTGATGGTGTTTTTACAAAGTGACCATGTGATTCTAATTGGAAGCCTAGGCTGAGAGCCACTTAGCTTAAAATCATCTGTGAAGATGATGATTCAATGAGCATTCAAATCATGTGGTATTCTGAGCGCCCCCTCCGGAAATGTGATATGCAGGTGGGGGAGTGGTCCATGAATTGGCCTCTTTAACAAGTTTCCTGTCAGTGCTGATGTTGCCCCCAGGCTCGTTATCAGCGGCACTCAGCTGGAGACAGCAGACAATAGCACACAGAGTCCCTTACTGCCAACATTTATTACAACATGCATATTTATGTTTCACAAGAAAGACCACAAATCACCATTCTGTAATGTGACATTCTCTGCTGGCACATTAAAGTTTACTGAAACTAGAGAAGGTGGCAATATATGAATACATCTGTGTATGGAAAATGGCAAGTACCGGTGTATTAATGCAATGTTTAGTGAGCAGGTAGTATGTGCTCACAGGCATGGTACAGTGCTGGGAACCTCACATTGTGAGAGTTACTCCTTATAATGTCCTAAGGTTGGTACAGTGTCTACTAATTCCCTGCAAAGTTGAGAAGTGGTGCCCAGCCTCTCAATTTTTTATATCATATAACGAATTAGGTTACTGGGAAGATGTATAAAATTCTGGGCCCCCAATCCAAAATTTTCTTTATGTTTACAAAGTCTGCATAATGGGTCTCCCCTAGGGTTTTATATATCCTCACCCAAAGTCTGGCCTTGTCTTGTGAATTCCAGGTAGAGGCCAGGTTATGTGGCTGATAGATTCTAGATGAGATCATGCCTGCTCTGTATTCAAGGTGCTATAGTGAGAGAAGAAAAAACAGAAAGAGAGATTTCCCAATGGATCCTGCTCTAATGCATTCTGAGGAGCCTCAGGTCATGGATTCAGACTCAGAACTGCAGATTTAGGATGCTAGACAAACAAGAATTTGGTAGCACCCACTGCATATTCCTTTGCATTTGGGCAAGAGGAAGAGGCAGAAAAGGAGTCTCGGATAACTCAGTGCACATTCACTCATCCCAGTTGGTGTCAAAGACCTCACATCTCTGAATCCTCTTCAAGTCTGAAGATTCCAGGTGCACTGAGAGAAGACTGGAACTGCCAATTGCCGCCTTATGAGAGGGTTTCCAGAGGAATGTGGTCTGAGTATGTTCTACAGGGGACAACAGACCTCAAACAGGCAGAGAGACCTTCCTATGTGCTCATGTTGGGACAGCCAAATTCTGAACTGTAAAATAATTAACAAAGACCTTAATCATCAGAGAAATGAACATCAAAACCACTTAGAGATATCATCAAACTCCAGTAAGATTAACCCACATCACAAAAATCCCAAAACTTCAGATGTTGGTGTGGATGTGGAGAGAAGGGAACGCTTCTGCACTGTGGGTTGGGATGCTAGCTAATCTGTCCTTTTTCGAAAGAAGTTAGGAGAACACTTAGGGAACTAAAATTAGAGTTCCATTTGATCCAGCAATTCCTCTAGTAGTTATATATCCAGATGATCTACAATAATTTTACAACAAATACATTTGTACCAGGGTATTTATTGCAGCTCAATTCATAATTGCCAAGTCATGGAACAAGCCCAAGTGCCTATCAACTCATAAATAGATTAACAAATTGTGTTATATGTATGCCATGGAATATTATGCAGCCATAAAAAGATCGAGACTTTACCTCTTTTATGTTTACATGGATGAAGCTGGAACATACTCTTCTTAGTAAAGTATCTCAAGAACAGAAGAACAAGTATCGAATGTACTCAATACTATTATTATACTAATATATAATCACCCACACTTTCATACGATTTATAAAACACAACTACAGTCCAGAATGAAGGAGGGAAAAGGAGAAAGAGGAGAGGGGAGGGAGGAGGTAGTGTATTTGGTGGGACCTCAACTATTGTGCACAATGCAAGTGTCCATGTTAAAACTATTAAGAGTAGAGTACAAATGTCTTAACACGCAAATCCTAAGTGTTATGAAGGTTATTTTAACAGGTTTAATGTAAGTATTTCAAATTGTTTATAAAATCAGCACATTGTACACCATAAATGCATTCATGTATGCAGTTATGATTTAGTAAAAAAAACACATTGATTCCAATTTGAGGGTTATATATCCAATTTTGTGGCTGGTGCATCATATGGTATTTCTATTTTTATTTCTGAAAGGAAACATTGTACTATTTTTTCATAATCTATTGATTTATATTCATGCAAACCATGTGAAAAACTTCCCTTTGTTTTCACCTGTTTTCCAATGTTTTAAATAGTAGTCATTTTACCAGGATTCAGTTGAGATCTTATAGCATATTTCCCGTTGCCTGATGATTACTGACTTTAAGTATGTTTTCATAAGTACACTGGCATTTGTAGGTCTTCATTTTTTTTCTTGTATTTATTAATTTGTTTATTTATTTAGTGATTGATTGATGGAAATAAGTTCTACTCTCTTGCCTAGGATGGTGTGTTTAAGTCTAGGATCTATTTTTTATTTTTAATTGCTTAAATAATTTATAGCTTCTTAGGGTTAAAGTGGTGATTTCATACAGAAATATAGTGTGAACAATTCAAATCAGGGTAATTGGGATATCCAGGACTTCAGATATTTATCATTTGTTTGTGTCAGGGACATTCTAATTCTGCTCTTTTAGTTATCTTAAGGTATATCATAACTTATCATTGATTATAGTCATTTTGTTGTGCTATCACCATATTATTAATTCTATCTATACTTTGGCATCCAATAACTATCCTCAATTATTCCCACTCTCTGCTACACTTCTCAGACTCTACTAATTTCTCATAATTCTACTCATATATCTATCAAATTACATTTTAATATTTAAATCCAACATATAATTGAGAACGTGTGAGATTTCTCTCTCCGTGATTGGCTTAGTCACTTAACATCATGTTCTCTAGTTCCATTCTCAGTTTTGAAAATGAAGGATTTTTGTGGTGCTATAATATGCCAAGGTGTACATGTACTACAGTTTCTTTATTGATAAGTTGATGAACACATAGTTTGATTTTATATATTGGCTATTGTGAATAATGTCACGATAAAGAGGGGAGTAAATGTATCCTGTTGATATAATTAATTTTCTTTATTAGATTTACAAGTAGTAGGGGTTATTGCTCTTTTAGTTATTTCAGGAACCTCCATACTCTTCTGCATAGTGGTTGCACTAAATTACATTCCAGATTCCCTCCAGCATTCATTATTGCCTGTATTTTTGATGAAAGCCAGTCCAACTGGGGTGAGATGGTATCTCATTGTAGATTTGATTTGCATTTATCAGATAATGAGTGATGTTGAACATTTTTAATATACCTGAAGCCCTTTTGTATGTCTTCTTTTGAGAAATGTCTTCAGGCTCGGCGCCTGTGGCTCAACGGGCTAAGGCGCCAGCCACATACACCTGAGCTGGCGGGTTCGAATCCGGCTCAGGCCGCCAAACAACAATGACGGCTGCAACCAAAAAATGGCCGGGCATTGTGGCAGGTGCCTGTAGTCCCAGCTACTTTGGAGGCGGAGGCAAGAGACTCGCTTGAGCCAAGGAATTGGAGGTTGCTGTGCACTGTGATGCCACAGCACTCTACCCAGGGTGACAGCTTGAGGCTCTGTCTCAAAAAAAAAAAAAAAAAAAAAAGAGAAATGTCTTCAGATGTTTTGCCCATTTTTAATTGAATCATTTTCTACTGAGTCGTGGGTGCTCCTCATATATTCTAGCTATTAATCCCTTATCATATGTATAGTTAGCAAATATTTTCTCCCATTTTGGGGGTTATATCTTCACTTTGTTGTTTTCTTTGCTGTACAGAGCTTTTTAGCTTGGGGTGATCTCATTTGTCTAGTTTTGCCTTAGATGCCTGTGCTTTGGGAGTACTACTCAAGAGGCCTTTGCTCTTTGGACAAATGCTTTAAATTTTTTTTAGTAGTTCCCCATTTCAAGTCTTACCTTTGAGTATTTAATAAATCTTGGCTTGATATTTGTATGTGGAGAAAGATAAGGGTATAATTTTATTCTTCTGCATAAGGACATCTAGTTTTCCCAGCAACATTTATTGAAGAGATTGATATTTCCTCATAGTAGGTTCTTGGCACCTTGGTTTAAGGTAAGTTTACTGTAAATGTGTGAATTTATTTATGGGTTCTCTAATTTTTTCCATTGGTCTATGTGACTTTTTTTGCCAGCACTATGGTCTTTGGGTTGCTACAGCTCTATCATATTGTTTTAAGTCACGGTAGATGATTCCTCCAGTTTTTTTTTTTTTCTCAGAATGCTTTTTCTATTCTGGGTCTCCTTTCATTCCATATAAATTTTATTTTATTTTTCCTTTTTTTCTTTGAATAGTATTGATATTTTAACAATATTGATTTTTTAAAATTTGAGAGCATAGACTATTTTTCCATTTTGGATGACCTTTTCAATTTCTCCTATCAAAATTTCATAGTTTTCCATGTACTTATATTTCATTCCTTTGGTTAAGGTTTTTTTTTGAGACAGAGTCCAACTATGTGGGCCTCAGTAGAGTGCTATGATGTCACAGCTCACAGCAACCTCCAACTCTTGAGCTTAAGGGATTCTCTTGCCTCAACCTCCCAAGTAGCTGGGACTACAGGTGCCCACCACAGCACCCAGCAATTTTTTGTTGCTGTAACCGTTGTGCTATGGGCACTCCTTTGGTTAAGTTTATTCCTAGGTATTTTATTTAATTTGCAGCTATGGTAAATGGGATTTTTTTTATTATTTGTAATTGCATATATAAATGCTACTTATTATGTTATGTTAAATTTATATCCCACATCTTTACAGAATTTGTTTCTCAGTTCTAATCTTTGCGTGTGCGTATGTGTGTGTGTGTGTAGTCTGGTCCATTTTTAATAGCTATTTTCATTGTGTAGCTGTTTGAGTAACTTTTATATTGTTACCATTAACCAATAAAATACACAATTTGCCCAATATTTTCTTCCATTCATATGTTGTTTCATCACTCCCTTGTTTGTATCTGGTGATGTGTAGAAGCTTGTAGTTTGAAGTAATCATATTTGTCTATTTTTCTTGCATTGCCTGAGATTTTTGAGTGTAAGTTCCAAAATCATAGTCCAGACCAATTCCATGGGTCTTTTCTATGTTTTTTTGTAGTATGTCCAAAGTTATAGGTCTTACATTTAAATGTTTAATCCCTTCTGAGTTGATTTTTTATATATGGTGTTTGGTAAGAATCGCACTTCATTATTCTACTTGTAAGATATTCAATTGTCCCAGCAGCACTTATAAAAACTTTGCCCTTTCTCCATTATTTGTTTTTGTCAACTTTGTTGAAAATAAGTTAGTTGTAAATGTATGAATTCATTTTTGAAGTTTTCTATTGTGCTCCATTGGCCACATGTCAGATTTTACACCAGTATTATACTGTACTTGTTACTATAGATTTGTGATATATTTTCAAGTCCAATGACATGAAACATCAAATTCGGTTCCCTTTGAAGAATTACTTTGGTTATTCTGGGTCTTTTTATTATCACATAAATCTTAGATTTTAAACAATTTCTGTGATGAATGTCATTGTTGCTTTGATAGGGATTGCATTGAATCTGCAGATCATATTGTTTAGCATAGACATTTAAAAAATGTCAATTATGCTAATCCATAAGTGACATTTTTCATTTATTTTGTCCTTTAAAATTTCTTAACTCAATGTAGATATCATTAAAATTTTTTGTTAAATTTATTTCTAAAGATCTTTTTTTGAAGCTATTGTATTGGGAATTATGTTTTAATGTTTTTCAAATAGTTCACTGTTAGTATATGAAAATGCTACTTACTTTTTAATGTTGAATTTATATCCTCCATGTATTTCAGCTATATAATTAGGTTTTTGGTGGAATTTTGGGGGTTTGTTATGTAAGTTAATGCCAATTACAAAGAGGAATAATGTAAATTTTTCCTTTCCAATCTAGATATCATTCATTTTGTTTTCTAATTTCCCTGGCTCATACATCTAGAAATATGTTGAATAAAAGTGGTGAAATTGTCATCCTTGTTATGCTCCAGAGTAAAAGCTTACAACTCTTCCTCATTTAATATGAAGATAGCTGGGTATTGGTAATATATGACTTTTATTAGGTTGAGATTCAGTTGTTCTATGCCTTTTGGAAATGTGTATCATAAAGGGATATAGAGCTTTATCCTGGGCACTTTTATCCCAGGAAACCATGAGGGCATTGCATTTAATATTCTGTGGCTATGACCTTCTTATAATGTCTACTGTGATTTTCTGACTTCTCAGGTATAATTGAGGTGTACAGATTGTCAACTGCATGGTTGACGGAATTATTTCATACTGATTTTCAGACAGGAAACATGTGTTATAAGAAGAAGTCAAAATTTCTTGGCAAGATATAAGAAAGTAAATAAAAATCTATTTACAGTTATTAAATAGCTTTTTTTTTGTTGCATGGCTTATAATTTTTACTGTGCGTTAGCAATAAGAATAACTCATAATGTCAGACATTGTGAAAATAATTATACATACACTAATGACCATTGTCCAAATATTATTTCATTAGTATCACAATGCCATTATTAATAAGTGGAAATCATTATGTATTTACAACAATATTATTCTGTTGCTTCTTTTGTTCCGAACATGTCTGTAGAACACAAATGTCATGGGGATGCTGGTGTATATTTTTGGGAAGTACTAGATTTTTGGCTCTAGAAATTAAGAATAATATGTCCCTTTAGTATATTAGATAGAAATAGAAAGAAACAATAAACTGTGCAAATTCTCTTATACAATTATATACATAAAATTATTCAACAGTAAGGCTCTGTCACAGGTATAAATTTCTTAATATGAGCCAAGAACAACAACTGTCAAGATTTCTGTCTTGTTTTCCAAATTTATATGTCAGGCAGGTAGAACTTCTCAGTTATAGTTAAATATAAGCAAATATTACCCTCAGAAGAGAAAGTTAAAGATAAGTGTGGATTTTCCAATATTTGGATTCATATAAATGAGTTTTCTAAAACCTAGATTGGAAATATGTTTGTCTACATAGAATAGTACCTGAAAGTTTAATAATAAAATGTGTGCTGTTTGTAGTAACTCTTCAAGGAATAAAACCTTTAGATTCTACTTCCTGGATTTTAGAAAGTGAAAAATTGTGTCCCTTATTCTCCATATATTTTAGTACTTTCAGAGATAGATGTCAGTAATTTCCTCCTGGGTCTAGAAAGCTCATATAAGGAATATCTAGAATAGAAAATAAACTGAACAAAAGCATGATGATATTGAGGCAAGAGAGTAAAAGCAGAGCTAAAGATCTGTCCTGGCCACTCTGTATAGGCATTAGCCAAAACAGTGTGTAACACTCCTACCTCTACTGCAGCAGATGTCTTTGTTATCTGTATACCCTTCCATAACAAACTCTTGTATACCCTTGCATAACAAACCTCCAAGATTCCACCAAAAACGTGATATAGCTAAAAAACATGAGGGATAAAAATTCAACATTAAAAAGTAAGTAGCATTTTTCTTTTTCTTTTTTTAAAATTTTTTAATTTTTTTTAATTTTTACATATACATGTGTTAATTAGGTTTCCACTTTTTGCCTTCACAGAATTTAAAAGGCTTAAAATTTTATAACAATAACAATGTTTAAGATAAGGACTAGAAACAAAAACCACATAAAGAATGAATGAAGATAAATACATTCAGAAAAGAAAACAGATAATTACTGCATCGAAATATTAAGCAATTAAATCAGCTGGGTGTTGTGGCGGGCGCCTGTAATCCCAGCTACCTGGGAGGCTGAGGCAAGAGAATCGTTCAAGCCTGAGAAGTGGAGGTTGCTGTGAGCTGTGACTCCACAGCACTCTACGGAGGGCGAGAGAGTGAGACTCTGTCTCTACAAAAAAAAAAAATAAATAAATAAGAAATATTAAGCAATATTAGTAATAATAATGCCAAGAAAGTAACGTTCACATCGTCAAATAAGACATTATAGAGTGCTTTATAATTTCTTAGGGAAAGAAAACGTAACCCAAGAAGATTGGATGACTAGTCAAATGGTTTTTGCTTGTTTGTTTTGCTTTTTTACTGCATAAAGGAAGTAGGAAGACATCCTCAAACATGAAAGAACCCAAGGAATGCAAGCCCATATGTTCTTTTCAAAAAAATTCTATTTAATAAAATAACTAAATCCTCAATAAAACAGACACAATGGTAAAAGGAATCTGTGCTATGCTCCATGTCAGGAAATCATGGGGCACTTGTAATGAAACTTTGAGAACATGACCATGACCCAAAACTTTCATGTGCACCTAATATGCCATTCAGGTATAAAGATGACTGTTTGCTCTTAATGAAGATGAAACCCAACCAAACAGAAAACTGACAGTGAACTTATTTTTGACAAAGATGTCAAAAACATACAGTGGGGGAGGCCAGTCTCTTCAATAAACAGTGCTGAAAAACTGGATATCAGTATGCAAAAGAATGAAATTAGAGCTTTATCTCTTTCCATATTCAAAATCAAATCAAAATGGACTTAATATCTAAATCTAAGTCCCAAAACCATAACACTACTAAATGAAAACACTGGAGAAACATTTCAGGACACTGGTCTGGGCAAGAACTTCCTGAGTCATATCCCCCAAACAGGGGCAATCTAAGCAAAATTGGAAACATGGGGTCACCTCAAGCTATAGACATTATTCGCAGTAAAAGAATTAACCAAGTGAAGAGATAACTCAAAGAATTAGAGAAAGTATTTATAAATTACCTTTTAAGGGATTAATAACTAGAATATATACAGAGCTCCAAAAACTCAACAGGAAAATTTCAAATAATCTGATTAAAAATGGGCAAAGGATCTGAATAGACATTTTCCAAAAGAAGACATGCAAATGGCCAACAGATATATGGAAAAATACTCAATATCATTAGTCATCAGAGAATGCAAAACCAAACCATTTGGAAAAAATGGAAGTCAGTAGTGTTTTTCAGTTTTTAAAGAATTCTGTATGATGAAAATAAAACTACTTTTAATAATTTGCATTAATATAAGGCATCAGGATTCCATTTTAGCTATCATCTCACTCTCATTAAAATGGCTTTTATCAAAAAGACAATAACCAATGCTGGCGTGCATGTACAGAAAGTGGGGGTGTGAATTATGCCAACAATTAAGGAGAATAGTATGGAGGTTCTTCAAAAATCCAAAAATAGGGGCAACACTTGTGGCTTAAGGAGTAGGGTGCTGGCCCCGTATACCAGGGGTGATGTGTTCAAGCCCGGCCCTGGCCAAAAAACTGAAAAAAAAAATCCAAAAATAGATCTACCATGTGATCCAGCAATATCACCGCAGGGTATATATACAAAGAAAGGGAATTGAGTATATATCAAATAGATACCTGCACTCCCATTTTATTACAACACTGTTTCCAATTGCCAAGTTTTGTGGTCAACCAGAGTGTCCCTGGATGGATGAAAGAAACTGTGGTATATACACACAAGGAAATATACAGCCATAAAAAGAATGAAATACTGGATGGAACTGGAGAACATTGTTAAGTGAAATAAGACAAATTTCACATGTTCTCATTTATGTGTGGGAGCTAATTATTAAAATCAATTAAAGTCATGGAGACAGAGTGTACAATGATGGTTACCAGAGCCTGGGAAGGATAGCAGGGAAGGAGGGATAAAGGCAGAATGAACAATATTTGATAGCACAACACAGTGACTGTACTCAGCGGTAAGTTAGGGTGTACTTTAAAATATCTAAAAGGATGGGATGCTCTTAACACAAAGAGAAGATAAATGCCTAGGCTAACAGACACCCCCATTACCTTGACTTGGTTAATTTAACTTTGTATGTCTGTATCAAACTAAATTATAATTTTTAATTATAATGGGTGCATAATAGTTGTAATGCACACTGTAAATATATACAATTATTATGCACCCATTATAATTAAAAATTTCTTTAAAGAGATAAAAAGTTGGATAAAGTCATTTAGGAAAAAAGATTGCGATTATGAATCAATTAAAGCAGAAAAATTTAGCTATGCAACAAACGTGACTACAAAACTGAATATAATGTTGCTAAAATACAAACTAAATTTTTAAAACTAGGAATTTTGAAATCAGGATTGAGGAGGAAGATGTTTTAGAGTGCTGTTATCTTCCTTTTGTGTATTACAGCAAGCCAATACTGTGTAAAATTAGGTGGAGATTTACTTTAAAGATTTACTTTAAAGTAAATTTAAAGATTTACTAAATTTACTACTAAAAGATTTACCTACAAATTTAAATTTTTAGGTGGCTACCTCTGATTGTTTTGTATATAATTGCTTTTATTACATTTAAAATTTCTTATTTGGAAATAAATACCTGGAAAAATGGAAATCAGTAGTTTTTGTTCAGTTTTTTAAAAATTCTGTATGATAAAAATAAAACTACTTTTAATAATTTCCATTAAAATAATGCATCATGATTCCATTTTTATAAAACTATCGTATTCTATATGAATGTTTTTACACCTTTGTCTCTCTGCTTACTGAGTCTCAGCGCTACATAAATGTTCAGATATGAGCAGGAGCTGTAAGCTCACTATACGTGCCTGAATTTGCACATAGGTGTGAGTTGCTTCTCCCACACAGAGTTCTCTTATTGTTTGAACTTCACTTCAGTGGTTCTTAGACAGAACCTGCCATTTTTGCTTCTTAGCCACCTTGTGCCTTTTCCCTGGAGCTCAGTTACTCCAGTGTTCACTTCACCTTTTTGGTCCCTGAAGTAACATGATTCGTAACCACTTCATGAAACAGTGTATAAAGCACAGTCTCGTGATAATAATGCGATACATGATATTTCTACTTTTCTTTGGTATATTTGTTTCTGCAGTGCTGGAAATTTGTATACCATGTTAGTATAATTCACTTTAAAACGGAAAAGTCAGTGTAAAAATATTTAGTGCGTTCAATGAATTAGACAGAGCTGCCTGTAACATTTTATTTTACAAGATGATGAAAAATGACTGATATTTACCTGTGGTTTGTTAACACTTGAAGTGCTGTGTTGTCATAAGCAGTCTATAACCAATCTGTCAGGTGTCAATATTTATAAAATATTGCACAGTAATATGCACAGTAATACGTGCACCTAATTATGTCTCAGGAACATAAAGAAAAAGGTGATAATGATACATGTGAAGTGTTCTGAACAACTTGAGAGAAAGAAATGATATATAAACTCAAGATGGTATTAGAAAGGATCGTAATTTACTACAGGATTCTTTTCACCAATGGATCTTAGCCCCAATTATACCCACTGTCGGGCAGCTGTTCAATAAGTTCCCAGAAATGCAAAGATCAATCCAGATCAAGACACATGAGCAGATGTACAAATGAAAGGACACTTCTCTCATCAGATTGTGCCTCAAAATAATGTTAATACTGTTAAGAATCCTCTAACACCCTGTTAGCTGTCACGTACATGCTAGGGGGTGGCTTGGACTGATCTACAACAGTTTGCCTTCCTTTTCTGTGTCTTCCAGCACCCTCCCCTCTCCATACCTTGACCATGACCCTGTCTGCTGTGCCCTTCAGTAGAACTGGCTGTGCTGTCTGTTTTCTCCACACCCACTAATTTATGCTTGACCCCAAAGCTGGCTCAGGGTGACCTCCTCAAAGGACTCTTTCCTAACTCACTCAGGATAACTAAACACACCCTCTCCTGTGTGTCACCAGCAGGTTGCTAAGACCCCTCCTGTAGTCTACATCACTGTAAACCTCTAGGCTGGGTTTAGGGTAATTTCTGCTTTTTGTCACATCTATTAAGTCTTTCTGTCATTGACAGTGAGCATGGATCTTGCACACATGTTGGGTTGAAAGGAATTGAGTTACAGGGAAGTAATAACCTGTTTACAATAAAATGTAATAAACATCAGGTTGGTGGTCAATGAGTTACAGTCACCACTATCCTAACAGAGCAGCCTACTGCCCCATTTGGCAGAGGGACGATTCCTTCTCCCCTGTTTTGTACTGTTAGGGGGCTTTGTGCTCTTGGACAATTGCTGTGTGAAGAAGGAGCGATTTAGTTAAGAGAATACATTTCCAAGAACACTGAGCTCTGCTTTTTTTACTTTATATTTGCTTTAGCTATGAACTACCCTATAATAGCTTCAAAGTCTCTCAAATATAGACTTTGTGCAACTGAAATTATCTTTTGATCTTTGTAAAGGCCTAAAGTTAAATAAAACCATGCCCCAGTGTTCAACTTTTCTGATACTCTTTTGAAACTGATACTGTTATCAATGTTGGAATTATGTGGTTTGAGACCCATGGCCTGAGTGCTAACATGGAGTAGTGAAAATCTGGGGAAGGGAGCCCAGGAACACGTGAGAAGTTTTAGAAGCTAGAATAACCCCCCAATATGGCAAAACCTCATGGGGCCGTAGGTGTTGCTGTGTTTTGAAGTGGACTAAAATCCAGTAGCACAAAGGCCTCTCTTGGGTCCCCCAGAGAGTGAGAAACAAAGGTTACTACCCTGAAAACAAGAGCTGAAATGATAATGATGAATGCCACTTCCCTTTCTGTCTGCTTACCTGTACCAGGCACTGTCCATAGACCATTTCGTATAATCTGTCTAGTTCAGGGTGTCAGTATCTTTATCCATGCTTTCTTTATGGTAAAACTCTGAAGGGTTAAACATCATTACAGCTGTTCTGGCCTTGGGGAAGCAAATGGCTAACTATATGAGATGGATATGTTAATTTGCTCCACTGAAGTAGCCATTTTGCTATTCATATGTATCTTAAAATAGATTTTATACCTTAAATATAAAGTTATTTTTAAAAAGATGAGTGTGAATGGCACATGATAAGTTAGGTACACAATAAACATTCGATATTATGAACACTGAATACATTTTATCTTGCTATTTTAAAAAAGATAATTTGCCCAAAGTCTGAGATTTACAAGTAAGAGCATTGGTGGTTAGCCTACTTTAACTACCAGGCCATGAGAAATCCCTGCAACCTCTCTGTCAATGGGGCACCAAGCAGAAAACGAAAATGTAATTTCCTATCTTAGATATTGGCTGCACATTATCATTTTGAAGGGTTTTTTGGTCATTACTCGTGTAATAATATCTATGCACGACACATTCAAAAATAGCAAAAGAGCCCCAAATTTCAATCTTTCTGACCAACGGTATTAAGGCACCAGAGACCCTCCAAAAAAACAACACGTATTATTTCATGGAATAGCAACCTCTAGGTTTTTCATAAGGTTGGGAAGGCCCTGGCTGAGCTGGAGAAAGAGAGCTCCTGTACTTTAGCCTAAGTCAGCCGTGGTTTTTAGTCTAATCTCACTCCATATTCTCAGGATTAGGATTCCATCTAATTTTGCAAAGCGCTATTGGGGAAGCACCCATGCCAGATTGTTCCCTCAGAACTTAACCGTCCTTGACTCCTTGAGAGTTCAACGTTGTGATATGATTTGTATAAAATTCAGTTTTTGCTCCTACCTTGATTGCTACACTAATAATGCTGACCGCAATATAACAGATCACGGCAGAACTCCTACAAATGGCATTCACATGCATTATCTATTTGACTCCTAACATATTCTGAGAAAGAAAGAGGCCAATTGTAACTATCTGTTTTATAGATGGGGAAGTGAAATCAAAGTTCAGTGTATTTGTTAGGGTGACACAATTAGTTTACTAACTGCCAAATTGGCTGTTTTGAAAGCATTGTGTTTGCAAATCGCCACACCCACTATCTCTTTTGGGACATGTGCCCTCACTTTGTAATTCCTTAATCACATCATCATGATTTGTTTACTTGATAGTATCTATTAGTTTCCAGAAATGTATATATTTTTAAAGTTTTTTGCTGTCTTCCTATGGCCTTGAATTTAAGATCTATGTGGTTAGAGCAGGTGGCAGTGGACGGTACACATTGCTGTATAAATGTACAACTAACGACTGTGATCTTTATTTCGTGTGGGCATCCTCTAATGTTATTGGGTCTGTAATTCTTACTTCATGGAGGAAGACTATTTGACAAGCAGCCTGACTGGCTTCCTCCCCCTTCTCTCTTATCTTCCGCTTCTGCGTCAGGAAAATAATGCTTTCCTCATGGCCTACTGTGAGGATGCTGTTTATGGATGTGCCTCGGCATTAAGTGTAGTGTGGGTACTTCAGAGAAGAAAGAGATGGTGTCTGAAGAAAGGATTTGTGCGCACACACACACACACACTTATGTACAATTTTCCTTAACAAACATGCCAGTTGTGCAAGAGCCATGCAAAAGTATTAGGCAAGTCTAATAGAATACATATATTGAATGAAAGGTCATTCCTATGTTTCCCCAGGGAGTCTAACTTTCTGGAATGTGTTTTTGCCTATTAACCTGCTCCAAGGTATTTATCATTTTATTCTGTTTTCTTTTGCTCTTATTCTGTTTCATGCCGGCTTTTGCCTTTACAAGGTCAGGCCCCAGACGCTATGTCTCTTTGTAGGCCCCACCCTGCCCTGCACAGGGTTGATCACAAGAAAAATGACAACAGTGGCTTTCATCAGTGCTCTGGGCACCAGAGAGATGGACAAATGCACAAGTGCTGGAGCGTTTGCAAGTAGGAACTTACCAGGGCTCTGTGTCGTGAAGCTGGGCTTCATCTGTGATTCACTTTGGCCAGTGGAAGATTAGAAAAGGAAAATACCATGAAGGCAATGTTAAACAGTTTGATGAAAATGTTTCAGATTGTATATGAAGCCAGCACATTGTACCCCACAATTGCACGAAGGTACACAGCTATGATTTAATAAAAAAAAAAAGAAAGAAAGAAAAGAAAATGAGACACAGGCATTCAGATTCCCCAGAGCACCTTGGGAAGAAGCTCAGAACTGGTCTGTGGAGATGAGGAGCCCCGTGGACTAGGCCTGTTCTCACTCTTAGTCCCAGACGCAGCGGCCTGCAACCCCCAGCCATGTAAGCAGGGTCAGATCGGGCAGTCCAGCCCAGCCTCACCTCCAGCTCACTGCAGAGGCCAAGAGTCCCAATGGACCACAGAGGTATGGAAAACAAGAGTCTGCTGCTTCAGCCATTGAGTTTGGGGATGCTCTGTTAGCAACGACTAAACCGCAGAGACACCAAGTTGTTGTTACTGAGAAATGCAGAGGACCCAGAAAAGTTGGAGCTCTTATCAATCCATTTTATTGTGAAAACAAGAGAGGTGTTGTTTCCATGGATTGACAGAAAAAATTGGCCCCAAGCACATTTTAATATAATGAAAATGATGAGCCCACGTACAGTATCTAATTCTTTCAGGAACAATGTAGGTTTCCATACTAAAGTAGCATAGAAAGTTCTAGGGTGATTTTAGTTTTGCTAAAAGTACAATTACTACTGTTATTGTAGTTTTTTATTGCATGTTCTGTAATAAGAGAGTGAGGGACAAAAAACAGTCCAAAATTTAGAAATCCTAACTTTGTTTTCTAACTGCATGAAAAGACCTGCAGTCTGGATTAGAATTGAAGATTCAACACTTAGATTTGGCCCTAATGTGTCAGCTGATACTGAGACACTGGATGAGTCTTTTATCCATCTTGATCCTCAACTATCTCATGTAAAAAAATAATAAAATGTGAAAGAAATTTTGTCTTCTTCACATTCAGATTTTTCTACTGTTAAAATAGGATCATTGTCTCTGATGACTATTCCTGGATGGACCCCAGCCCTGATTCCAGGACTCCACTGTCGGCATGGACCCCAGCACTGATCCCAGGCCTCCACTCTCTGGATGGACCCCAGCCCTGATTCCAGGCCTCCACTCCATGGATGGACCCCAGCCCTGATTCTAGGCCTCCACTCCTGGATGAACCTTGCCCTGATTCCAGGCCTCCATTCTCTGGATGGACCCCAGTGCTGATTCCAGGCCCCCACTCTCTGGATGGACCCCAGCCCTGATTCTAGGCCTCCACTCCCTGGATGGACCCTGCCCTGATTCCAGGCCTTCACTCTCTGAATGGACCCCAGCCCTGATTCTAGGCCTCCACTCTCTGGATGGACCCCAGTCTTGATCCCAGGCCTCCACTCTCTGGATGGACCCTGCCCTGATTCCAGGACTCCACTGTCAGCATGGACCCCAGCACTGATCCCAGGCCTCCACTCCATGGATGGACCCCAGCCCTGATTCTAGGCCTCCACTCCTGGATGAACCTTGCCCTGATTCCAGGCCTCCACTCTCTGGATGGACCCCAGTACTGATTCCAGGCCCCCACTCTCTGGATGGACCCCAGCCCTGATTCCAGGCCTCCACTCTCCGGATGGACCCCAGCCCTGATTCCAGGCCTCCACTCTCTAGATGTGATTTCTTCACTTTCTAGTTCTGAGAACCAAGTAAGCTATGTATTAGTTACTTCGCAAGAATAGTAACTTGTGTATGGGACATCATGGTGGCTAAACTAAACCATAGAAACCAGAAATGCTGTTGGAGATGAGATGTTAAATTCTGCTCATGAAAGAAACAAGAAATGAGCAGCCTGAGTGCTCAGTGGCTTGGCAATACTACTGCTCAGCAAATACATTTTTGTGAATTCTTCATCAAGAACTTTTAAGGTCCGTATCAGATATACAAACCTTATGTACTTTTAATTTTTTTCTCTCCAAGGGTGGTTTTAGCCAGTGTAACTTTGTGAAAGAACATTCCTGGGGTCAGAGATGAGATTCCTGTAGGGCTGAGTGGAACATTCCGTCCCATGGCATCTGAGACCCCAAAGTCAGAGAAGCGGTACAAAGAAATATCTGAAGGTAGAAGCCAATGTTAGAACCCAGGGAAATGCCACGTGCAAGGAAGTCTCAGGTCAGCTTCTCAGAAAGGAGAATGTACAGCCCATTCAGTGAAGCAAGTGATACATCACTGGAGTCGAGGAGCTGGGTCCTGGTTGTGTCCATCCAGTTTCATGTCCCTTATGTCTGACCTCTATTTGTCCCCATGAGCTGCTTCAGGGGCCAGTGTCAGGGTCTTAAACACAGCTTTAGTTGGAGCCAAGGGTCACACAGGTAGTCCACAGTGAACCTCACATTTGCCACTAATGCAGTTCAAGGGGAAGCTGAAAGCTAAACAGTGTTATTGATAGTGACAGAAAGCTTTTAGCCAGGCTCCCCTCTGCAATGATGGATATTGTTTATCATATTTTAGTTGTTGCTTTTAAACTTTCCTTGTCAGAATGAATCATGGCTATGGGGAAGGGGACCAGATTACAGGCAATGTGATCTGTCTAATCACAATTGCCCCTCATCAAGAGGCATGAGCAAAAGTAAGCAGGAGCAACTGGCAGGTCTGAGGTGGAAAATAATGCTCATTGCCAAAATCTGTCATGAGTGCACCTGGATCCATTAAAACAAACACGCACATACACAAAACCCCGTGCAATCTGTGTTAAGGATGATTTCCTTCCTGCACCAAGGGAGTAGTGCATTGCGTTTGACTCTTGCTATCTGGTAGATTGATAATGGAGATTAATTTACTTATCTCTTAGTTACATAAATTAGTGTACAGAAAAGATGGCTTGCAGCTGCCCAAAATCTGTCTTTAAAAACACCTTATTTAGGATTCCCTCATGGGCATTACAGTGTGTGGAAATCCACATGGCATGACTGCCACACACCTGCTTTTCTCTTGCCCCTGAACTCTGGGAGAATGCTCGCGTGCTGGTCAGACGGTGAACACGCATGGGAATTGTTTCACAGTGATTGAAATCACTGTCAGGCTTTTTTGTTTGCTTGTTTTGATTGTAGCTAGGACAGATTTGCTATAATCCAGTTAAAATGTGACTATGATAGATTCTGTTGGCTTATTATTCTTAGGAGAAATAAAATGCAGTACAGGCAGTCCCCAGGTTATAAACAAGATAAATTCTGTAGATTTGTTCTTTAGTTGAATTTGTATGGAAGTTGGAACAAGTACATTTACCTATCACTCGTAATAGCCTCCATTCATAAATGTGAGTCTAACATCAGTCAGATGTTTGTAACTTGGGGATGTACCGTTATAGCTTCTGGTAGTAGGTGCAAATTGCGTGTAAGTCCGATGTTTGTAACTTGAGGACTGCCTGTACTTTAGGAAAATCTAGAGTTGCAAATATTGACATCTTAACAAACACTGACCTTACCAACTGTGAAGCTGAATGAAAGACTAATTCTTTAAAACAAGTAGTACTAAATTACAGAACACAGTGATTTGGGTCTCCAAATTTACAGAATTACTTATCTGCCAACACAAGAGGACCGGGTGTTTAAAGGTACTCACTGCATAGTGATAGTGGAAATTGGGACATGGTTTGACTGGTAGAACTTCTCTGTGACATGCCCTTGTAAGTTAATGGACCATACTGCCATTTATTCTTCTGTCACATTTTCTTGGATCACACAAACTATTTAACCTGATACTTGACATCCCCAAGGTGTCTTTGAACAACAGTGCACCTCAGCCTTACCAGGAAGGGTTGGATGGGAAGTGAGTCCTCCAAGACCCTGCCAGCATGATTACCACTGCCTAATCCTGATCATACCTCTAGGACCCTGGGCTTAGTGACATTCTGAAGCCCCAAATAACAGACCTGAGAGCACACCCTTAAATCACAGAGTTGTGGAGATTTAATGAAGTAATACATATAAAATACTTAGGACAGTGCCTGGTGCATTGTGAATTCCTAAACAATGTAAGTTCTTCTTATTGCTACTTCTATGCATGAGTAGTTGGCATATAATATGGATTGAAGTACTTTGTAGAAGCAAAGGAAAATGGGAGGTGGAAAACTAATTGAGAATTTGAGCTGTGGGGAAGAATTAAAGAGGAGCCGTGATTAGATACAGAAGTGAAGAAAATAGTAGGTGAGGGAGGGGTCATTCTGGATAGTCTAAAAATGGGTGGAGAATGGAAGAAATAAAATACATGTGGGTGCAGAGAACCATGAGCTGGCTTGGCCACAGTCTCGGTGTGAGGACCGCAGAGGGCAGGTTAGCGTAAATTGGAGCTGGTCTAGATGCGGGGTGCAAAGAAAGGCCACGCTCAAAGCTCAGTTCCACAGGTCTGCTTACGTGTCAGAAGGATGTTGAGTATTATTGGAAGGGATACATGATTCTTTGCCCAGTACGTTACCCAAATAGACAGCTGCCTTCCAGAGCCATCTTCCAGGCCTCTCCCCACTACTCTGAGTGAAGGAGCAGGCAACTAATCTGAACTGGTTGGCTGGTAACAGGTTTTGGCATTGTCTTTTCATCTGGAGAGAATCGCCCCATGAAAGATTCAAGCATTGCGTTAATGTACATAGCTATGACTGAATAAAAAAATTTTAAAAAAGAGTAAAAGTAAGAATTTAGACTCTTTTTTCTCTGTTTCCTTCTGAGCTAGTGGGAGACCGTCAGCCTCCATATGTGTGTCTGCTCTGCAGATCTGAAACTTCCCTCAGAGTTTGCTCATTGGGCAGTTCCACGGTCTGAATTTGACTCCGCATAAAGGTGTCAGGCAGAGACTGCCAACAAGCCTATTTAGTGACATGCAGACTGAATTTTTCCACCCGGATTTTATCTGTAAAAAATTCTTCCAACTGTCTATCTTTTATTTGGCTACAAGAAGAAGTGTGAATTGAGAATGTTAAACCCCAACAATGCCATATAAAATCCAGGAGAGAATGAGAACAATGGGGCAGTGTCACTCACGTATACTGAACTGCCCAGTGGACTTCACACTGACCATCTCATTTTACTCTCACAATAGACCTACTTCTTCCTGGGAGAATCTGAGACTCTGAGTTCAACTAAGTCAGAGAGTGTATAAGCAATGAAATAAGGTTTGAGTCTAGAAGATTCTGAGCTAAAAATTATGCTTTTTCTACTACATTCCACAGTTGATGCTCAATTAAGAATATTAAATTTAATGTTTCTTTATTTTCTAAGTATATGTTTTTGTGTGTTTATGTAAAAATTGCCAATTATACTTAAAAATACTCAACGGGAGGAAAAGAATATCTATCTATTCCTTTCTTAAAAACGCAGAGTTGTTCACACACATACCAGAACCTCTACAAATACTCATTGTTTTAGAATATTTATAGTTTTAGGATGATGATTTTACATATATTTTAAGGATTTGATGACATCATGCTTTAAGAACCCCAGCATTATTAAGTGTCAGAAATAAAAGTAAAGACAAATTAGAAAACTGAATTTGTGCCAGGATCATGAAGGGACTTAGATGGATGATCAGAATTTCTGCAACCTCAACTTCTAAAACCCACCCATCATGGGATGATGTCTAGGAGATGGACATTCTGTCCAATACAGTAAGTGCTGAGTAAGGGAAGCGGGCATCCCTGTGTTTAATAGCAATGCTGGTTTCTCACAATCCTACTTTGCAATGCTGTTTTGAAAATTACTTTTACCAGAAGTTAACATTTTCCTTTCTTTGTTTATCTCCTACTCCGGGGCATTGTCATATTGAGACAAATACAATGAATATAGAACATCTGTGCATAAATTAATCATTGTTAGATAGTGGTAAAATTTAGCATCTAATTATATGTTAAGCTAAAATGTCTTCTTCCTCGTTCAGATTGTTTCCTGGGTTTGTAGACTGTTTTTCTGTATGTTTTCTCAATAAACTTAATTACCCCAGCTATATAATTTAACCTTATGCACCAGATACTCTAGTCCCTTATTTACTCCTGATGCCCATATCCATTTTCTTCCTGGTATATGTACAAGTACGTAAATATTGGTTTATGCCAGTGCCCTCAGATACAATTCCAGAGACTATCTTAGCAGTTCTAAAATTCTGCTTGTTCATCACTCTATGGGAATGCATATACCATTAGTATCTTTGTTCCTTATTTAATTAGTGAGTGTAAAGTCTCCTGTTGCATGTGCTCTAATGCCATTGTTGCGTCATTACCATTTTTCTTTCTTCCAATTTACTTCTTTTTAGTATATTATTACATTTCATCATTAAATAAGGCAGGTACAGAGCTAGTTATATTCACTGTTGAATTAATTGCCCCAGTAACCACGCTAAGGCTGGAGGACTTAGCCTCTGTGAGAGTGCTGCAGAGCTGAGGTTGTTTTGGCTTAGGACAAGGTTATCTAATGTTGATCTGGCAAGTAGTGACAAGCACCTATACTCACTAGTTAGGTTGCTTACAATCACAACTGCAAAAACAGCAGCAAACTGATGTACTACTTTTCAATAAAGGATGAAAGGTAAAATGCAGAACATATTTCTAAGTATAGAGAATGTACTTTGCTTCTAGCCTGCATCATTTATGATGCCATGGTTCTTTCCCCGTGGTGGGAAAAGGGCTGCATGACACGGGGGAACACATAGGGGTTGGGTCCGAACACTGATTTCACAGTCTTCTTTCTGGACTGTCCAGGAATTGGCAACTACGACTGACAAATTTGGCCTTAAAGTCTGAAAGAGGTCAAGCTTTTTCTTCTATGCTTCTTAAGCTCTTACACAAATACAACTTAGGTGGATTCTCCTCTATATCTCCTGCCACCTCACATCCTCCTTTTCTTCCTCCTTCCTCCCTTCTTCTTTCCTCTGTAATAATGAGTGTAAGACATTATCTTATATTTCCTTGTCTTGCCTAATTGCATTGGCTAGCACTTCCAGCACTACGTTGAACAGTAATGGTGACAGAGGACAACCTTGTCTCATTCCAGTTCTAATAAAATACTAGTGTCTTAATTATTTCCTTATAAATTGAGCACCACATCAGATGGTGTTCTAATCCTTACTTAACTTGCTTAAAAATTTTATGAGATGAAGAGATAAAATTCATTAAATGAAAGATAGTCTATTATATTTACCTTGTTTTTAACACATTCTGATATTCTTTCCTTTTGGAAGTTCTAAACCTTCCTTTATTATGATTTTCTTTCTATTCAGTGAACTTGCCTGGCTTGCTAATGACAAATTCATCTTTATTTTTCTCTCAACTGATAATGTCTATATTTCCCCTTGATTCTTTAAGTCTAGTTTCACTGAATATAGGATTAATGGTCGAGAGAAAAGTTCAGCCCTTAAAAATGTGTTACTTTCTTCTGGCCTCCATGATTTCAAATGAACAATCTGTTACGGGGGATGGAGTTGGGAGTTCCATCTCTTTCTTCACCTGTTTTCAAGACTTTTTTGTCAACTTTAATTTTTAGAAATTTAATTATCATGAGTCTTAGTATTGATTTTCTTGCTTTTATCCTATTTTCGGATTCACTTAGCTCTTAGACTTTTAGATTTATGTCTTTTGCCAAACTTTGGAAGATTTCAGCCATTGTATCTTTGAACATTTTGATCCCATTCATTCTCTCTCTTTCTCCCTTCTAAGATCTAATAATAAGATTTTCATCTCTTCCATTATTTTCCCACAAGTCCCTTTCATTAGTATCATTTTTAAAAAATTATTTTTAATGTTATTTAGGGCGAGTAAATTCCCTTATTTCTGGGAGAAATTAAGAGGAGGAAGAGATAGAGAGAGCCATCAAAATGTCTTTTAGTCACAATAGTTCATATATTTCTTTTAATACCCTGTCAGATTAAATTAACTTTTTTACTCATCCACATCTCACTGCACCTCATAGTGAATTAATTAAAAGAACACAAACTTTTCCTCATATACTGATGTTAAGACAAGTCTTTTCATTTGATGTAGATATTTCCAGACATCTGGTCACTAATACTTCTAAATGTATACATTTTATAGGAGTAATGAACCCAAAAGTGACTACTTGAATTGGAGACAAGTTAAGTATCTTGCTATCTTAATGGATATTGGACAAAAGCACAGATGTGCATTTTTATAAATGACAGATATACAGAGTCTGGAAACCACAACAGATGTAGCCATAATGAGAATACTAAATGAGAAAACTAATTTTATACATTTTATACATCGCTGTGGGCCAGTTCTTCAAAAGAAAAGCCAGAATATAAAGCAGAATAATCAAACAATGAAAATTATTCAAATGTATTCAAAATGTACATTTGGAAACATCATTTTTGAAAACCTGTGAAGTGATACCAGAAAGACTTGTGTGAGTGCCTTCCTCTACTCAATTGTTGTGTTGAAAACATGGCCTTTTCTTTAAGAGTCTGGACATTTTACAACATCATCAAGTTCAAGATTCCATCACAATGCAATTGTTACCTAAATAGAGTATTGAGTGCCCATCATACAATGGCAATGACAATGCAATTACAGAGATTGTCCATTGCAATAATGTGGGTCTTTACTGTGAGGGTATCAAAGATGATAAATGATTTTCTTCACGTCTCACAGGAAATGGATCAAACCAGGATCCAGAAAATCCAAGTTGTAATTCTATGCTACCAATTATGCTGGGCCTCAGATAAATCATTAGAATGTCTCTTTGCCTCAGTTTCCTCCCTGCACGCCTCCAATTCCTCGGTTGCACATCACAGCTCATAAGTCCTCATTTCTCTCCTTGGATCTTTGAAAGGAGCTCTGTTCTCAAAGTCTTCCTGTTTTAAAGAACAATGGGCTGTTGTGAGACTGTGTGAGAGAGGACCCATGCAGCAGTGATTTCTCCTACCTGCTGCTGCTCGTTCAGGGTTCTAGGGGAACCCAGAGACTCTTGGGGAAGAGAGTAAACTTCTATCTGTGTCTTTTTCCTACTTTCTCCATTCGTTACTCTTTTATTTTTGAGAAAATATTCATACATGTCATTTATTTAAATAATGTCAAGCCCCTCCTCCCCTTTTTGCAAAATGCAAATAAAATCTTCTTGGCACCAATTTAAAGAAATACTAGTTTGACATTTATAGATGCTTAATTTTCAGGGCTGCTTCTAAAGAATAACTATAATTCTGGAAACTGCAAATGTAGTGATAAGCTAAATTGTGATATGAAAATGAAAAGCTCACCCAGAGTTTGCAAACCACAAATCTGCATAGGGGTCACTATGTGCACCTACTGCCTGTACCCCCAGGTGACCCCTCTCCAGTAGGCCATGCCTGTGTGGTCTGAGGGTGGCCCAGCAAGACCCTGCTGTCCTTGCACACCAGCGGAGTTTCATATGCATCACTGGGGTTGATCCTACCCCTGTTTAGCTCCTCGATGTGGTCCCTGTCTTGTTCCATGCAACCCTCCTGGGTGATGACCTCATGGGGTACGTAGTCCCACAAGTGGATGTAGCCCCGCCAGGTGTGAACTCCTCAAGGGAGGGCCTACTTGCCCCTCCTTATTAGCATGTTGCTATACAGTGAGTGTGGAAGAAATGCTTGTGAATGAATTCTCAGTCCTGCAAAGAAAGGCATCAGATCTCTATTTGACTCTGACAGAACTCAATTGATGTCCAGTACCCATATTTTTACCACCAAAATGTGAACAAAGTGAAGATGTTGTTTGACTCCTGGTCTGGCAGGGGCAGGCTGTTTTATAAAAGCTGGCCGTCAATACCCCATGGAGGGAAACGAGATTTAACTGGACTCTAACAGCAAGCCCAGGGTTTCCCCTGTTTATATGATGATGGCCTTTCCTTCCCAAACACTATGATCTAAGGTGCTCGATTTCTCTCTGTATCTTAACTTTGAGAGAGAATTTCTTAACTTCATGGCGACAATGTGGGAATGGCTGTGCAGTGAGATTTAGTTCTGTGGTGGGCTTGAAAAGTGCTTAGGAATCTTCTGGGACTGCTGACCTCAGAGCAGGCAGGTGTGTTCCAGGCCCATGATGATCCCTGCAGGGCCCCGGGAGAGGAAGCTCAGAGTATCCATGTGTGTTCTTTAATATATTGTATTTAAATATTTACTCTACGAAAAATATGTAAATTGTAGGACTCTGAAGCCAGCACCAAATGAAAAGCTGTGGCCCTTTGAATTAATTATGAAGGACAACCCCAGGAAAGGAGGAACAGCCACTGTGGTTTGTAGGGTTCAGGTGTTTGCACCTGTGGCCTCGTACTTCTAAGACCTGGGTGGGGGAAGAGTTAGGGAGGACGGTATCGAGCCCAAGGACAGGGAGAGAGGGCAGGATGGTGGCTGTTGGCCTGCTCGCTCCTAAAGCTTATTACCAAAGTCTAGTAAATATTGCTGCAGCTCGCCTGCGATTGTTGATGTTTCATTTCTGTATTGTACACGGTCTTGGCACACCTGTGGCTCTGAGCACGTGGGCAATATCTTCAGTGCCCTGTATGTCAGTAGGTGATTTGACACATGGGTGCTGCCTGTGCTCAGAGCAGGTTCCACACTCCAGGAAAATGAGAATGTTCCTCTGCTGCTATTTCTGTTTCTGGAACACAGAGTGTGCCCATGCCAGTCCATTTCATGGGGTTCCTTTTTCCCATAAGAATCCACAATTCTCAAATGCTACAAGGTGATTTACAAAGAAATGAGCTCACTACATACTAGATCCTTTAACATGGAATTTCACCATCAGATAACTGAATGAGAAAATACATTATGAAAACATCCACAATAGGGTCTGGCATGTCAGGGAATTACTAACCACAGAGGCAGTCAATCATTTCACCAGTGAGATGGGAGACCAGATGTACTCTTGCCTCCTAGATTAAAACCCTCACAGAAAGACACAAATCCAGGAAATATGCTAAAATGAAGGGCAATAAATTCACACCGGAGGAATGAGGGCACGGCAAGCACATATGAGAGTGCTGTTTTTAATCTTTCAGCAATGACTGTCATGATTTAAAGTAAGGAAAGATATTTATGCAACCTGATCAAATAAAGATCCAACCTGGGTAGTTTAACATTTTATTATTGCACTCACCACAGAAACATGAGCTTTTTGTGCAGCCTTTTGCTGCACAGTGAGCAGAGCAGAGCCTGAGACCGCCATCCCTGTCTCCTTCCCCCTATGTGGCTGTAGTCTTGGGAAACCAGGCGTGTGTGCAGAGAGAGAGCTGTGCGATGAGCTGATAGGGACCGGCTATGGCGTCTACAGCCTGAGGTCTGACTCTGAGCTGCGGCACAGGGGTCAGCCTCTGAGGAGCTTTCTCAAATGCCTGCACATCAGGAGCTGCTCCTGAAAATGAGCACAGTCACACAGATGTGACTGCATCGCTGCATCAGAACCTACCCCAATATCCTCAGTAGCACACAGCACACAGCCACAGGCTGATTTCTACGTACTTTTGGATACTAGATCTTTCTCTCTGCTCCCAGGTAAGGAAGGACTCGGTCTGAGATGGGCCTCTCCTCTTTAACCACCTCTGAACTCCTGCGCATTTAACTTATCTTTTTCTGTGCATGGGGAGGCTACTTAAGATCTAATCTCAAGTAGACAAAACACAGTAACTGTCACTGCTGTGCCGTCCACTAGGTCTCCAGAACTTACCCACCTTATCCCTGATAGTTCGTACCCTTGACCAGCACCCCCTCCCTGCGTCCTAACCCGGCCCTGGGAAGCCCCTTCTACTCGGTTTCTATGAATTTGACTTTTTTTCTTAGATTCCACATAAAAGGTGGCATCATGCCGTATGTGGCTTTCTGTGTCCAGCGTCTTTTCTCAGTGTAACGTCCTCCAGGTTTCGCCGTGTTGTTGCAAAGGCAGGATGTTCTTCTTTTTAAAACAGCCGAATAATATCCCATTGTGTGTATATGTATCATCTGCCAATTTGTATATCCCACAGTTTCTGTGTCCATTTGTTTATAAATGGACAGTTGGGTTGTTTCCATATCTTGGCTATTGTGAATAATGTTTCAATGGATACGGGAGTGAAGGTATCGCTTCCAGATATTGACTTGATTTCCTTTGGATATATATCAGGAAGTGGGAGTACTGGAGCAATTGGAAGGTCTATTTTTAATTTTTCAAGGCACCTTTATACTGTTTTCCATCATGGCTATATTGACATTCCCACCAGCAGTGTGTGTGAGGTGATGGATATAATGATTAGCTGGATTGTGGTGATCATTTCACAATCATATGGATATCAAAACATCACATCACAGACTATAAATACATGCAATATTTATTTGCCAATCATACCTTAATTAAGCTGGAAACAAAAAAAAAAAAACAAAGTGAGAGCAATAATTTAGATAAAGGAAATTTAATTCATCGTCAAAGGGACATGAGATGGGCTACAGGTGTCAGAGGGTTGAGCAGGAAGTAAGGAAGTGGTGAAACACGTCAGCAGTTACAGAGTTTGGGAGAATGACAGCAATATAGTTTTTCAACAGAGAACAGAATAGGATAATATGAGAGTGTTGGACTTAATTTTAAAGGGCAGCTGTGTTTAAGTAAAGAATATAAATGCTATATTTTTCTTTCTCTTCCTTTTTTTCTGGAACTTCTCTAGAGCTTCTGGGGGGAGGTGGTAATTGATGGACTTCAGCTGAAGCAAGAAGAGAGGGGACTCAAGTTAGGACCTTCCAGGCAGGGATGCAGGTGTTTGTGAGCAAGGCCTGGCCTTGTGGTGAAGGAGGTTGGGTGGAAGTGACAGGACTTGGCAGCGTCTTGGATACCTGGGGAAAGAAGAGCAGGGAGCTTGGAGGACTTGTTTTTGTCATGTGGGTTTTGAGACTTGGAGGATGATGTGGGGCATCAGTGGTGGGAAAGCTGAAGTCAGTAGTAGCAGCTGAACACCCGTAGGGTGATGATGGGTTCCTGTTTTGGGATTGAACACAGAGCCTGGAGCAGAGATATAGATATGTCTGCAGTAATCAAAGGGCAAACCAGAAGGCCCAGGGAGAATGTGAGGGTGGGAGAAGAGCACCAGGCGAGGTTTCTGGCCATGCGTGCTTTGCTACACGAGGAGAATTCAGTTGTGGAGGGTGCTCCATTTCATCCCCAACTTGGTATGCTGCAATTCAATTCTGGCCTTAACCGTCTGTCAAAGAGCACAGACTCTAACAGGTTTCCTGTACTCCAAACACCAGCTATGAGTCCATTGGGTTTGATAATTTGCTAGAATGACTTTCAGAATTCTGTAGCACTGTATTTACAGTTACAGTTTTATGATAAAATATGCAAATCCTGAGGACCAGCCAGATGGGATGAATGCAGAGCTTCTGTTCCCTCTCTCTGTGGAATCAGGGCACATCCATGTCCTCAGTGACTGGAGGGGCCATGGAGCCTCAGTTTCTCATTTTAATTGGAGTTTGATTAATAGACATAACTGTGTAAATCATTGACACATGACCAAACTCAATCCATCTCCAACTCTTTCTCCTCTCCAGAGACTGGGCTGCTCCAAAGTCCCAACCCCCTAAGCATAAGCTTTATTATAGTCTTTGACATTACCTGCTTAGACCAGCTTTTCCCTCCAGAACCATTATACATGTAGACCAAGTCTGTTTCCTTTGATACATTACATGATAATTCTCATCTATCTGAGGATATTTTCATACTCTCTCTCACCCCAGTTGTATATATGTATTTTCAGATGAAGCAACTCCAATATTCTCCTGCGTTGCTCACGTTATATAATATCTGGAGCATCCTCATTCATATTTAGAGTCTGGAAGAGCACACACCGTTGCAAACATACTCCCACCATCGGCAGCGCACAGTGGGGCGCTGCCGCACCGTGGCAGGATCTTGTCCTTCCGCTGATCTCCATTAGCCTGTGCACACCCCTGTTAGGGTTGGTTGATACTGGGCTGCTCCTCCAGCAAAACACTGGCTGCAGGTCAACACCTTAGCTAGGAAGGACGGCATCTGGCAGACACTAGGACGAGTGGGGCCAGAAGTTGAGCTCAGGAAAAGAAAGACAGGAGAAAGGCTGGCTGGTGCTTTTGGTTCAGACAAGCAAGGGGTCAAGACCACACAGTTCATTAAGTGATGACTATGTGTATAAGTCAGTAGCTAAGAAATGACACAGCGGGTATCAGGCCTATGTGGTGAGAGCCTAGACAAGAACATGAAGACAGTATTGACTTGCAATTAAAGAAATTGTTCTGGAAAACTATATAAGGGACTTTCTGAACAAACCCCTCCCGCTGTTCTGTCTGTTCTGAGCCAGAGCTCGCCTCAAGGCTTGGTCGAGCCTGGCATAGTTGAAGAAGAGAACAGGTGACAAAGCACAGAAGTCCAAATGCCTGGTGGCAACATTGTGGGTATTTTGGAATGCTGTCATCTTTTCCAAAGCCGTACCTTTTAATTTATTTATGCCTACTCATTCCCCATGGTGTTTTAGTAAGTCTTTAATGTGCTCTCATAAGGGAATGCAAAATACAGATGAAAGGATAAATTAAAAGTGAGCCCACAAAAGAAGAAGAAAGACCTTGAAGTGGCAACATGAAAAGCAGCAAGGGTGTTGTGCCTTCTGTGATACAAGCCCTACGTTGGGCTCAAAACTCCTCAAATAAGCAAATGCAAAAAGGAATACTGATTACCCTTACAGTGCATAATGCCTTTAAGAAAAACACAAACCAGTTTCGTTCCTGGAGTGTTTCTTAATGAAATATGGACAGGAATTTTCTGAGGGAAGGGACGTTGTACTGTGTGATATTATGACCAACCTGCATAATAAAATCCTCTCAATGGACCCATTGGTGGCAGTTTCTCCATCGTGGCTGCTGGCATTACATAAATGCACAAGCAAGAAAACAAACAAAACAATTCCAAAAGCAAAATTGTTCAATGAAATGGTCCAGCTTTCTGTCTGTCTAAACCTAGCTTGGCCTACAAGTGAATTCTTGAATGTCAATGTAAGTTTTTTCTAAATAATCTCCTTTACAAATTGTCACTTTAATTTAAGTCTGTTTCCTCACTGCAAAGATATTATACAGGTAATATCTTACTTAGGCCATGGGGATACTTTCAAGAACTAGGCCTGGGTGGACCAAACGGGGAGCGTCTTGTGGGCACAGGAAGTCTGCGTGGTTTGGGGAAGGGCTGTGATTCACCAGGCAGCAGCTGGAGGCTTACATTTCCACTTGTCTTTCACAGGAATAACGCTCTACAGCCACCCATATGGAGGGGCCCTGCTGAATGAGGACAAGATGTGAGTTGACGAGAGTCCTGGGGGTGTGACCTCAACAGTGGAAGAGTACCTTTGGGTTACTGCAGGATGTTTTTGGTTTCTGTCCAACATTTTCCCCAAGAGATATTGGCCTCCATAGCTATTGGCACAGGACTTGGGAATTTTTTTTAAAAAATGAGAGAAAAATTATTTTTGAAAGAAGTTCATTGACTGAGCTTAAAATAGATGAGTGTATCTTGCAGCTATAATAAATTTTCCTAAGGGAAGGATTTTCCAGAATCCTATGGGACTGAACATCTTCCTGACCACTTTTTGGGGTTAAAATCATCAACACAGAAAAATTAAAAAAATATTGTAAGCACAGGATACATACAGGCAACCCTAGTGATGCCTCCTTGAACATTCCACCTGCAACGTTTCCCTCTTGGTCCAGAGGGGCTCACAGTGGCGATACAGACAGTGCTCTCTGGGCCGGGAGTCACCTGCCACTTCTCACTGTCTTGATGAAAGGTAGCACTCTTCTCCCCTCTTCCGTTTCTTCTACACATCTTCCCTTTTCTGTTAATGATGGCAAACTTTTAATTAAAAGTTAATAATAAATCTAAGTCTTATTTAAAATGTTTTTTTTGATCGACCAAACTGAGCTATAGAAAGCAAATCTACTTCATGGCATTCTCTCCTCCTGAGTAATTAACCCGGCAGGAAGCGAAGGTTATGGTCATAGTCCTCACAGTCACGTGTTGATTTTGGGGGTCTGGCTTGAATAGTCTCTGGTACCTGCAGGGTTGGGCACGTTGGTGTCTATGATAGAACAGAAGGCATGACACAGGAGAGGGTTTGCAGTAAGAAAGAAGGTTCCTCGTGTCCACTTCCTGAAAGGTCCTGTGTGGCCTGTTTCTAAAGAAGGAGCAGAGAGGAGGTCACGGTTGACTTGAGGGAAGGATGCTAGTGGTATTGCTCTGGGTTACAAGAAGAACCAAGAAAGTGTGTGGGCAAAAGTGCCCCATCTATTTTAAAATCTTTTCAGTATTTCAAGTGACTGAAAGCAGAAATAGGTCAAGGAGGTGTGGGTCTGTGGGAAAGCCCCTCCCTGGCAGGATTCCTGGAAGGCAGAGCAGTCTCAACTTGGACAAAGGTTGGAGCTAACCATGGGTACCACTCTGGGGATGCTCTTTCACCTTTACTGGGGAGCAGCTCCATGGTCATGAGCAGATTTTGACACCAGCAGACTTCTAAATGCCCCCCAGATTGTGCTGTGTGGTTATGTCTTCTATAAACTGAGAACAATAACCCTGTCTCAAAAGGTGTTTGAGGACATTTCATGAGGCAGTCCGCACCCTTAGTCAGCATGCCTGGCCACTCAGGTTTGTATTGATAATTAGTGGTTTGTACTGCTGTTACAATCACTGGTTTTTAATAATGGAAAGAAGAGTCATGTTCTCCATCTGACAGCTGATGTGCTGTTCTGTTCTGCCCACAGCTTGGAGAGCATTCGCCAGTGTGGCGTCGCCCTCTGCATTGTGCTGGGATTCTCTATCCTGTCTGCAGCGATTGGGAGCTCTGTGGTGAAGGACAGGGTGACTGGAGCCAAGAGACTGCAGCACATAAGTGGACTTGGCCATAGGACCTACTGGTTCACTCACTTCATCTATGACATGGTATGATTTAGGAATGAGGGCCTGTGTTCCCCCGTGCTAGTGACCTATTGGGTGAGAGTGTGGAAGGGGGCGGGGGGCCCAGGTTGTCTTGGACTATCTACAAAAGAAAGGATCGTCTGACTGGTAAGAGCATTACAGGTTAAGTCTAAGACCAACAGGTCGCAGGCCGGAGATCTGGGAAGACAGGGAACTGTGAAGAAAGGCAAAGTTTCTTATTGAAGAGATGGGAAAGTGATTGCCTTTAACATGTCTTTTTCAAGGAAGTAGAAGGTGAGGTGGTAAAAATCATTAGAAATGAACTGTCATCTGCATCCCTAACACCCATCTGGTGCTCTGATGCTCTGAACCTCATTCTCTAACGTGCATGGTGTTACTAGCATTTCTTGTGTGCACTCAGTTCCCCAGTGGAAACCCTTTAAATCTTTGTCTCCCATCACTAGGAGGACACTGTCCAGTTGTGCCCTATTGTTCAAGACATTTATCTTGGGTCAAAAAATGCATCTTATATGATAGCTTTGTCTTCAGTGGTCAACATCTACTTTCATTGTTCTATAGGAGAGTTGTCCTTTTTAGGAAAGTGATATATTTGCCATCATAAATATGATTCATCCTATTACATAGAAAAATCTGGCTTAAGTCAGCACAAGACCAGAAGAGCCCAACATTTACTGCTCAGCTAGCTGCCTTACATTTTGCACTGAATCTGGCATTTTAGCATGTTATTCTCCTGGAATGTTTATTCCTTTGAGCTGGCTTCAAATTTAGCTAATTTACTTCTTTTGGATCATGTAGTCTGGAGTTTGAAAGTTTGTTCCACTTGAATGAATCACATCTGAGTTACCTTGACATTTCAGGAGTTCATTTAGTTTAATCAGGGTTTTTCCCCAACTTCTCAGGGATCATAATCACCTGAGATGTTTAATAACAATAAGGATCCCACTGAGCTTGTCCTTCAAGATTCTTTTTAGTAAGTCTGGGTGGGACATGGAGGTCTCTGTTTTTGTAGGCATCCAAGGTGATTTATGAATCTCAGCCAAGATATAAAAATGCTGGTTCTCAAAACTCTTCATGTTTACTAAGGGACACTTTAAGGTTGGAGAGAGGAAGTGACCTAAGATCTTATGTCTAGTTGGTGCATTTCAATGCCCTCCTCTGCCTCCTGCTTCAGTTTGCTCTGGGTGACATACACTGCCACTACTGACCTCTGATCATCCAGTGCACTCTCTTAAGTCTGCTATTTAACTATGTCTAGTAACCACAGATTTCTCAGAGAAAAGGGAGTAAGGATGCATTAAGAGAGAGTAAAACATACAAGGGGGCCATATTTCCAAGACACCCTGGAGCATGCCAAATTTCCAAAACTACAGGGTCTTTCCTCTCTCCTGTATCCTCAGTGTATTATCTCTGAATCTCTCCCACTAAATGCAGTTCCTCTTCCTTGGGGTTTAAGAGCAGGGAGGGTTACTTCTTCTTGGTTAAGTGGTTTTTCACCTTCCTTCAACCATTCCCTACTTCTATCTATTTAATCATTCATTTAGCAGATATTTTTGAGGATCTGCTGTGGATCAAGATTTGTCCAAGTGATAGACTGAATGTTTGTATTCTCCCCCCTACAAAATTCGTATGTTGACACCTAATCTCCAATGTGGAGGAAGTCGGAGGTGGGGCTTTGGGAGATAATTAGGTTATGAGACTGGAGCCTTAATGAGTGGAATTAATATTTCTATAAAAGAAGCCCAGAGAGCTCCATGTAAAGATACAGTGATAAGGCACTGTCTCTGAACCAAGAAGTCAGCCCTCAGCACCCACTGAATCTGCCATTGCCTTTACCTTTGATTTTCCAGCTTCCAGAACTGTGAGCAATACATTTCTCTTGTTTATAAGCCATCTGGTCTATGTATTCTATTATAGCCACCCAAATGAACAGAGGTGTTGGGCATAAAGGTATGAATAAGGCAGAAAATATCATTCCCTTCATAGAGTTTATATTCTTATGGGAGAAAGCAGAAAATATTTGAGTAAACCAGTACAAAGATACAAAAGGTAGTAGGCTCATGACTAGATCTACTGAAAGAATGGAAAACTGTGATGGATGGAATGTGATTTTAAAAGGGGTAGTCAAAGAAGAAAGTGAAGGTTAAGCTGAGATCTGAGAGGTAAGGAACCAACCACATGGATGGTACTGAGAAAGAACTCTGCATCCAGAGGCTCCTAGAGAAGAGGGAGAAGTGCGTGAGAGGTCTCCAGGAAGGTCATGGTGGTTGTCAGCCCAGGGGCTCACCCCAAGATAAAGGTGGGTTGGAAGTCAAGGCCAGGGGACTGTCCTTGGTTGTACATGTTGCAGGGAAGCCATGTTTCATGGAAGGTATTTGGATTCCTTGACTCTTCCCAAAGGAGTTGGGTATGGGTTAGTGTGTTAGTCAGCTCAATCTACTGTAGCTAAATAACCAATGACTAGTCAGCTTAACCACAGAAATTTATTCTATCATGGTCCTGGAGGCTGGGAGTCTGAGATGAAAGTATGGGCCAGGTTGTTTTCTTCTGAGATGCCTCTCCTTTCCTGTTGACCACTGTCTTGTCTTTGGGTCCTGACATGGTCATCCCTCATGAGAGTCTGCGTCCTCATCCCTCATCTCTCTGACAAGGATGCCAGTCATATTGGATGACGGTCTACCCCAATGACCTCATTTTACCATAACCATGTTTTAAAGGTCCCTTCTCCACTGCTGGTGGGACTGCAAATTGATACAGCCTTTTTGGAAGGAAGTATGGAGAACTCTCAAATAACTCAAGCTAGACACCCTGTTTGATCCTTCAATCCCATTACTGGGCATCTACTCAGAAATAAAAAATTCCTTTTATCATAAGGACACTGTTTATTGCAGCTCAATTTACAATTGCCAAAATGTGGAAACAGCCTAAATGCCCACCAACTCAGGAATGGATCAACAAGCTGTGGTATATGTACACTATGGAATACTATTCAGCCATTTAAAAAAATGGAGACTTTATAGCCTTTGTATTAACCTGAATGGAAGTGGAACACATTATTCTTAGTAAAGCATCACAAGAAGGGAGAAGCATGAATCCCATGTACTCAGTTTTGATATGAGGACAATTAATGACAATTAATGACACGGTGGGGGTGAGGAAAGGGGACAGCAGAGAGAGAAGGAATGAGGGAGGGGTGGGGAAAGGAAGAGCAGAGACAGGGAAGAAGCGAGGAGGGTGGGGTCTTGGTGTGTGCCACACCTTTTGGGGGCAAAGCCGGATTGTAAGAGGGAATTTACCTAACAAATGCAATCAGTGTAACCTCGTTTCTTGTACCCTCAATGAATCTCAATTAAAAAAAAAAAAAACTGGGAAACCCACTCATTCTGCAGATACAGATAGACACAATTGACTATATAGACATTTATAAAAGCTCTTTATGTATTATGGATAACCAAATCTTTATCTGTATTGCAAATATTTTTTTACAAATTTGTCTATTGACTTTGTTGCTGGTATTTTTTGCCAAAAATTAGCAAAAGACAAATAAATTCAGGAAAAAAAATGCCATAGAGATTAAGAGTTCAATATCCATTAAAAAAATAACACAAGATAAAAGATAACCTCAAAGAAAAAACTGAGAAGACTATGAATAGAAAATTCATAGAAGGGGCTCAGCGCCCATAGCACAATGGTTATGATGCCACCCACATACACTGAGGGTGGTGCGTTTGAACCTGGCCCAGGCCAGCTAAAGAACAATGACAACTGCAACAAAAAAATAGCCAGGCATTGTGGTGGGCGCCTGTAGTCCCAACTACTTGGGACGCTGAGGCAAGAGAATTGCTTAAAAGCCCAATAGTTTGAGGTTCCTGTGAGTGTGACACCATGGCACTTTCCAAAGGGTGACATAGTAAGACTTTGTCTCAAAAAAAGAAAGAAAAAAAGAAAAGAAAAAGAGAAAGAAAATCCATAGAAGGGCAAATGTAAATGACTGAGAAATATAAGAGTTGCTTGAACATATTAGTGGTCAAGCAAACTCAATTTAAAGTACATGAGATACTATGTTATACTTACCAGACTGAATAAATATTAAAAGATACCAGCACTGTTGGCAGAGATGCAGGGGTGAGGGAAGGAGTAAGGTACTTACATACTTTCTGATGGAAATGTGAATGTTATAGTTTTTTGGAAAGCAATCTGATACCATCCCTTATAATTTAAAAATCCCTTACCCTTTAGTCCAGCAGTCCCACTCCTGGGAATGTATTTTGTACAACAATATTTATATGTGATGGCTAAAAACTGGGAAGACGGATATCCCTCAACTCAGAATAAACGATGGTGAATAAATTTATAGTTTAAGATTATGGCCGGGCGCGGTGACTCATGCCTGTAATCCCAGTACTGTGGGAGGCTGAGGCGGGAGGATTGCTGGAGCTCAGGAGTTCGAGGCTTGTCTGAGTGAGAGTGAGACCCCGACTCATGAAAAAAATGGAAAAACCCAGCTGGGCGCCGCGGCGAGCGCCTGTAATCCCAGCAGCTTCGGAGGCTGAGGCAGAAGGATGCCCACAGCTGGAGTCTGAGGTTGCAGTGAGCGACGACGCCATTGCACTCTGCTCAGAGCATAGGGTAGAACTCTGTCTCGCCAAAAAAAAAACAAGGCAACTGTGCGCATATGCTCATCCCAACCCCCAAATCCCCTTTAAAAAAAAAAAACAACATATAGTTTAAGATTATGAAATCACAGGAAAAAAAAATGAATCAGAGAGAAGCCAGCTAATAGGTAGGGATTTCCACTAGGTATTTCTGAGCAAACGATGAAAGATACAGAAAACCAAATATAAGATGATCCATTTTTTTCTAGTAGAGCAAGTAATGACAAAACATAAAGGAATATATAAGTGTGTGGTGTGATATGTCAGTGTGTGTATGGAGAACAGCTAGCCAGATGTTCACATGGGTATATGATTGTGGAGGAATGTACGACTGACACCAAGGGCGTTGCTCACATGGGTTACTGGAGGGACAGAGGGAAAGGGGGATGGAAGAAGAGGAAAGATGGAAGAAAGGCTGCACTAAAAGAAAACCCATAGGAACTTATTTATGTTAAGTTGTATCTTGATGCATAAAATATTAGAAAAAGATAGGCCTGAATCTTCATCTTGGTAGGAATGTCCACATTATATTATTGTCAAGTGAAAAAAGCAAGTCACATAGTATGCTACTATCCTGCGTCAGTAAAAATAAACAGACCAGAGTAACCCTTGTACAGGTGCATTTAGGACTGTATAAGGTGTTGAATGAGAACTTCAAGAAAGGATATACCTGGTGCGTAACAGTGGTTATTGCATGGGGTGAAGTTGATAGTGTTCACTTTTCACACCTCTACACTGATTGCATTGTTTCACTTGTCACAAAAAGCACATATTCCTCTGACATTTTTATAGTGAAAAAAATCTGAAAATAATGGTTTCCTTCCCGCTCCTTCTTTGTTCCTTCCTGAATACCAAGCTCTGAATGTGGCCCAGCACCCCACTCCCCACCCACCACCCCCTGCTGTCTAACACACATGTGGATAGACATCTGAGTCTCCTTTGTGGAAGGAGTTCCAGTTACCTCCCACAAACATCCCGGATGCGGGGCAAATTCAGGGATTACATGTGGGTGTCTACGTGGCTCTCTGAAAATTCTGGGCATATTTACAAGGATATGGCTGGTCCAGAAAACACAGATGAACTAGGATGGAACTCACCCTTTCTCAGATTGACATACCCAAGTCTCAGGTCTGGCCTGCCTAGTTCTTGCAGTTAAAGCACAAACACCGTGATGATTGTGGCTCTATAATAATATTTGTGTGTGTGTCTACAAGACCTAGAAAGGAAACGAGCAGGAATGGAAACTTACTTGTTAAGGGTCTATACTTTAACCCCTGTAATCTTTTCTATATTTCTAGATAAGCATTATTTCCATTTTATAGAGAATAAACAAAAGAACCAGAGTTTAAGTTACATGTTCAAGGCAACACAACTGGTCAATTGTTAGGTTGAACTCTATAAATTGCTGTCTAATTTTAGATTATTTTTCATCTACAAAATGGCCGAGAATTAGTACATAATTTTGGCAGCTGTGACAGAGACCCAAGTAATAATGGCTTAAATGAGTATATTTCTCTCATGGCAAAGTTTGAGGCTATACTCTATCATCAGAAGATGCTGTCAGGAGTTCAGGATCCTTCCTTTGTATTTTCCTGCCCTCCCAGGTGTTGTCCTTGTCTGAATGGACCAAAGTGGTTGGCCACCACCTCTACTTTTCAGCAGTGGAAGAAAAGGCAAACACGAGGGTAGATATCTACCTTTTAAGAACATGACATAGAAGTTGAAACTCCAGCCTTGATGACTCCTCACTGGCAGAGCATCAGCACATGAGCACAGTTAGCTACAAGCCAGACTGGGAGTATGGTCTTGTACCTTTCTGAAATTCCACAACCATGGAAGAATGGGAAAATAGATGCTGGAGGACTCTTGACAGTCTTTGCCACAGCCAGAAAGAGGACTTCCTGACACTCAGCATGGATCTGTCTAGATGCAAAGCTCAATATCTGATCACTGAACCACAATCAAAGTGGTTATGGTCCTACTTGAGGTGAAATCGTTTTACTTTTCTAAAAGTCTTCTGTAAAGTGAGAATCTCATTCTTAGGGAACCTTCCTAAAGGTCCCTCCTGTTGCAAATGCATAATTTTCCTGAGGTCACAGTGGGTCACCTCTTGCTTCCCAAGAGGTAAAAACAGTAAAAAATAAAGTATGTATAAAAATATATTAAATGGCTAGGTGCTGTGGCTCATGCCTATGATCTTAGCTCTATGGGAAGCTGGGGTGGGGGGATCCCTTGAACTCAGGAATTTGAAACCAGCCTGAGAAAGGGTGAGACCCCATCTCTACTAAAAATAGAAAAACTAGTCAGGTGCTGTGGCAGGTGCCTATGGTCCCTGCTCCTTGGAAGGCTGAGACAAGAGAATCGTTTAAGCCCAAGAGTTTCAGGTTGCTGTGAGCTATGATGCTATGGCACTCTACCCAGGGCGACAGAGTGAGACTTGGTCTCAAAAGAAAAAAAAATTAAAAAATATATGTATATGAACACACACCACCCACTGGCATCTTTGAGTCTCCAAAGACTTTTCCTTCATAAGCGGTAAGAATTGAGGTTTTGAGGCTCAGGGCGTCTCCTTCCCTCAGTGGGAAGGCTGAGGATATAAAAGAAGAAGAAGCTATAAAGGAATGTGTCTGGGGACACTGACCCAGTTAAGGCAAGGGCTGCCTGGGTGTGTGTGTGTCGGGGGAAGGGATTATGAGGCTGGTCACTAGGCTTCTGGGCACAACTTTGGGGCAGATGCCTAAATCATACCATGTCACTGTCATTCCTCCAGTTTGAGCCTATGGTTCTAAGCCCCATTGTTTTCTTTCCCTAAGGATGGAATGTTCTGGAAGTCTTTATCCACCAAACCGTATCATTTATTAGGTAAAACCTTCCCAGGCAGGACAAAAGGCAATAAGTACGTATGAGGTAGTTTTAGCACTTTTATAGTTTTACTGAGACATATTTGGCTACAACTGTTATTTTCATGCCAAGCGCAATTTGAGGCAGTACAAGGTTTTGTTGTTGTTGTTGTTTGTTTTTTTGAGGTTTTTGGTCAGGGCTGGGTTTGAACCCGCCACCTCTGGCATATGGGGTCAGCACCCTACTCCTTTGAGCCACAGGCGCCGCTGGAAGTACAAGGTTTTATATTAGTTTAAAGAGAAGTACAGAGGCTTTCTTATTTCTTACCCTATCATATAGGCTGAGTAGTCCTTATTTTAAATGCTTGGGAACAGAAATGTTTTGAATTTCATTTTTGTTGTTTTTTCTCATTTTGAAATATTTGCATTATACTTACCAGATGAGTACTTCTCATCTGAAAATCCAAAATGCCCCAACGAGCATTTTCTTCCAGCATCACATTGGTACTTAAAATGTTCTGGACATTTTGGAGCACTTGAGATTTTCAGATTAAGGAGACTCTAGCTGTATTAGAAAATATGTGCACAAGACTGCGTGGCTTAATGATGAGGACACATTCTGAAAAATTCATTGTTAAGCAATTTCATGGAAGGTACTTACACAGACCTGGTATAGCCTGCTACACACCTGGGCTGGGTGATCTAGTCTTTGCTGCCAGGCTATAAACCTGTACATCAGGGGTTCTCAACCTTCTTAATGCTGTGGCCCTTTAATTCAGTTCCTGTGGGTCACGACCCACAAGCTGAAAACTGCTGCTGTACAGCATGTTACTGTGAATATTGCAGACAACTATAACACAATGGCAATAGTGGTGAACTTAAACATACCTAAACATGGAAAAGGTACAGTCAAAATAAGGTATTATAATCTTTTGGAACCACTGTCATATACGCAATCTGTAGTTGACTGAAATGTCATTGTGTGGCACGTGACTGCATTTATAACACAATTTATACTTGCTATTGGCTTAACAATGTTACTCAGAAAGGAAAAGCTTAATCTTTGGAAAAAAAAACCTGACATGTGTAACTTATTTAAAATAGTTATGAAATACAGAAAAAGATAGAAAAAAAAAAAAGAATAAAAGTAACCTATAACCCTACCTCCCAGAGATAGTAACCAAAGATTATGAGGTACATCTTCATTACTTTCTGCACATATTCACATAAATGCTAAGGTAACTCTAATAAAACTAAAATATGAGAAGAATATCTAGAGCGAGTTATTGCTCAATAAACCAGAATCTGGTAAGTGGATGCAGATGGAATCAAATGAAAGCAAGGACAGGACAACTGAAAAGTTCTAAAGGATTTTATTTCCAAGCTCTTGAGATGAGTTTTGGGGATAAAATGATGAACCAAATTTAGCACAAATCCTGTTGCAGCCAGCTGCCACTTGTTCCCAATAACCTATGGACCTCTGTGGGGGGTGCATCATAAGGTGGTCGGTTTTACCTATTGAAATAAAGAATTCCCGAGTTCCCACCCCCAGGTTGGACCACAGCACATCACCAGAACTGCAGCTTCTCTGCACCCAGGGGCCCTGCTCCTAGGGCATCTCTGTCTCCAGCAAGAGAGAGCCACTGCCCTGAATTTGGGATTAGTCCTTTCTTTGTATTTCTTTGCAAGTTTGCCACATTTCTGCACCTCTAAACAGTTTACTGCTTAGTTTTGTGTGTTTTTGAGCATTATGTAAATGAATAGTAAACGAGGTAAGACAAGTTCTCAAATTCATCCAAGACAAAGTGCTATGTATCTCAGTGCTTAATTTTACTTAATTGTGTACAGTTAAGGAACATGTTCTCTAAAACACGTATTTTTGAAAACTTTTGAGACTTGGCTTAATGCACAGAACAAGAGCAGTTTTTGGAAACATTCCTGAATACTTACAAGGTAGGTGTATTCCCTAATCATAAGATGCAGACTTGTAAACTTGTCCTCTGGTCACTTTTATTTTTTGACAAAAGTCTCACTCTGTTGCCCAGGCTACAGTGCCGCGGCATTATAGCTCACAGCAACCTCAAACTCCTGGGCTCAAGTGATCCCACCTGCCTTAGCCTTCCAAGTAGCTGGGATTACTAGCATCCGCCACAACACCTGGCTATTTTTTAGGGATGGGGTCTTGCTTTTGCTCAGGTTAGTCTCAAACTTTTGATCCCCCTGCGATCCACCTGCCTTGGACTCCCAGAGTGCTAGGATTACAGGAGTGAGCCGCTATGCCTGGCTTGTTTAGAGTTCTTTTCCTTCAGTCCTTAAAATAATGGAGAACCCAATGTCCCTGGACCCTGGCTCACGAACTTCTGGTTCTGCTTGTTCTCTCTGGAAGCTTTCAGAATGCTCTTTGTCAATATTACTCTTAAATTTTACTACCCAGCAGTGAAGCACTCCTGAGCTTGAAAATAAATGAGCAAACTACATTAAAGAGATGTATCAACATGAAAGAATCTCACAACACTGAGTAAAAAACATAACAATACATGAGGTCAGACAATTGAGTTCGCAAACTCATCCTAAAAAAAGTGATAAATACCTCACTGCTGAACCTTACTACAGTCCCTTTTGTAGTACTTTCCCTAGGAAGCTATGTGCCAGCGCCAGGGCCTAGTCTACCTTTCAAAGCAAGTTTGGCACTGAAAGTCTGACAATGAAGTTTGCAAACTCATCCTAGAAAAAGAGCTACATTTCTCATCGCTGGTATCAATCACTATGGTCGCCAGATGGCCTCTAAGAGGAGTATTTCCAAGATGACTGTAGTGATATTCAGCAAAGAGGTATGTAGCACTTTGCCTTGGATGAGTTTGAGAACTTGTCTTACCTTGTTTACTATTCATTTACATAATGTTCAAAAACCCACAAAACTAAGCAGTAAACTATTTAGAGGTGCAGATATGTGGCAAACTTGTGAAGAAATACAAAGAAAGGAATAATCCCAAATTCAGGGCAGTGGTTCTCTCTTGCTGGAGACAGAGATGCCCTAGGAGCAGGGCCCCTGGGTGCAGAGAAGGCTGTAGTACTGGAGATGCGCTGTGGTCCAAGCTCAAGGTGGGAACATGGGGATCTGTTACTACAATGGATAAGACCAACCACCTTGCAATGGCTCCCCCAGCAGTAGTTCATAGGACACTGGCAACTCATGGCATCTGGTTGCACATCCTTTAGGAGTGGCTATGATGGGCACACAAGCCTCAAGTGGCCAGTAAACTACGGATAGAGACAAGAATGGGATAGTTCTGAGCTTGCTCTAAATGAGAAAACACATCTAAACACCTCTGGACCACTTTATCCACCATCTGTGAGCCAGGCCGTGGACTAACCGCAGCCCTCACACTCAGGAGCTGCTCTCAGCCCTTTTCTGTCACCTGCAATTCAGCATTTCCTGGCCTACTGTGACTCAGCCTGATAGTGGCCATGATTGCTCTGGGACCCAGAGATCCCACCATGTGAACATGCAGCCTTTCTGGTCACCTCCCAACAGATCTTCAGTCTCCAGATGTGGTGCTGTAATAACAGACTCAAAGTTTTACCCCCAGACGGGCACAGTGGCTCACGCCTGTAATCCTAGCACTCTGGGAAGTTGAGGCGGGTGGGTGGACTGCCTGAGCTCCCAGGTTTGTGACCAGCCTTGGCCAGTGCCAGACCCCGTCTCTAAAAAAAATAGCCAGGCGTTCTGCTGGGCGCCTGTAGTCCCAGCTATTTGGGAGGCTGAGGCAAAAGAATCGCTTGAGCCAAAGAGTTTGAGGTTGCTGTGAACTCTGATGCCACAGCACTCTACTGAAGGTGATAAAGTGAGACTGTCTCAAAAAAAACCCAAAAAACAAAAAAACAAAAATATTCTCTAACTTATTTACATGTCTTGGTATTTCATCTCAACCTTCCCCATCCTCCCAAGAATCCTGCCCGCGCTGCGGTGCTCTGGGAGGGAGGATAGATTGTACTATCGCTCTAGCTTTCACTGCCTGGTCTTCCAAGCACCTGATGATAATGCCTGTGAACTTACTGAATTTCTGACAAGGTGATGACTTATAATTAATCATTCAGCCTCTAATATCCAAAGGTCTTACATTCTCAAATTCAACTAACCCAGTATTTATATATTTTTTAAAATACATAAATTTTAGAAAATTGGGTTCTTGCTTCTCCATTCTTGTGATGCTTTACTAAGAATGTGTTCCGGCTCGGTGCCTGTGGCTCAACGGGCTAACGCACCAGCCACGTACACCTGAGTTGGCAGGTTCGAATGCAGCCCGGGTCCACCAAACAATGACGGCTGCAAGCAAAAAAAAAAAGGCCAGGCATTGTGGCGGGCGCCTGTAGTCCCAGCTACTTGGGAGGCGGAGGCAGGAGACTCGCTTGAGCCCAGGAATTGGAGATTGCTGTGAGCTGTGATGCCACGGAACTCTATCCAGGGTGACAGCTTGAGGCTCTGTCTCAAAAAATAAAAAAAAAAGAATGCGTTCCATCTCCATGTAGGTTATTATTATGCACAGACAAGTCTAGAAATGATTTAGTATAGGGGAGGATATGTGTACATTATAAGTCACACATTATACCAGTTTATACCAGGGACTTGAGCACTCTCAGATGTTTGTACCTGAGGGGGTCTTAGAACCAATTCCTTGCCGATACTGATAGACAATGGCACAGTTTTCTTACAGATCAGCCCAACAAGAAGGCACGTGGATAGCAAAACTGTGTCCAGGAGAGCTTTTTATTTGTACGGAACAGTTTTAAAAATACAGAATAAAATAGCTTTATCTCTACTATTATTCACAACATCTGGTCCAAATATTACATATTTTTAAAATACTTAAACATTTAATGAAGCCATGTTAGAAAAACAATATGAAAATTCTTTTTAAAAACTCCATAAAAGAATTACACATCTCAAAAAACAATCCCACCCCAAATACCCTCGGTATGCAAAATAAAAATAAACAAACAAAATCCCAGAAAGGTATATAGCCAAAGTCAGTCACAAAAACTCAAGGAAAATATAGGCATCCACTATTTTGAGAACAGTCAGAAACGTATTAACGTGTCAAACAAAGGTTGTTACTAACGAACAAAAAGGATATTGATTTGAACTGTCAGTTAAGATGGCAATGCTGGTTAAGGGTGTCCTAAGTGCCTAGAAACACACACAGCAATGCTACGGATGCTGGATGACAGGGTGATGGTGAAGCACAGTCAAGAACCACCTGAAAGGATGGGAATGCTCATGAGGCTGCTGAAAAGGGATCCCTAGCACTAATGTGCTTTATGGGTCTGTGGGCGGAAGCTGAACGCTGGTAACAACCGGCGGCCTTCCTGCACTACTCCGGTCTGACTGGAGGAGGGACAGAGGGTAGGAGAAGTCCTATTCTCTGTGTCCAAAACATGAGTAGAGTACAACAGGCAGCACAGGACTCCCTGGCCTCTTCTCTAAAGCTAAGGGCTTGCTCCTTGGAGAAGTGAGCTCTGAGAATGCTCTGGCACTGGGGCCACGCACTAACAGGATGCACGGCAGATGTGCCTGGTTGTGCACAGCTGGCGTCCATAGACAGTGAGGCAAGAAGCCCTTCCTGCCAGCTATGCCGCGCTAGTACCTGCGGTGAGTGTACACCCTGAGCATAGGTGCCTGTAGAATGCTGCCTCTTCTCTGGCCAGACCAGTTCTGGAATGAGGCTTCCACTTCAGCAGCTCCTCCTCCTCCTGTCTGGCCTGGCCACTCTTATAGCTTTGATATCACTGAAGATCAGGCCTGACAGCTTGACATCTAAGTTGCTAGTACCAATAGTTCAGCAGGGACACAAGTGAAAGAAATAACAACTTAGCTCATGGTCATAAAATATGTGTATGGGTAAATAAAGTATACACACATACTAGAGATTCATCAATGGAGAAATTCTATCATCACATGACATTGTCATGAAAATTATATCATTCCCTCCCTGGAAAACTGTGACTATTATCCTGGGTAGAAATGTTATTTTACTATATGGAAATACTGCAATATTCATGCATAAACCAAGTTGTCATCATGAAAGTCAGTATTCTACAGTATAAAGCAAAACTTGTGTGTGAATTTGTTACCATGAAAATGGGAAACTACCAGGACCCATGGTGCTGCCCTCTGGCTGGCATGGTTCAGCCCTCTAAGAAACTAAAAAAGTTAACATCTGAAATCCTCTTAAGAAATATTCTGAAAAACGTACCAGTGAACCTACATGAAATATTCCATGGGGCAGCGCCTGTGGCTCAAAGGAGTAGGGCGCTAGCCCTATATGCCAGAGGTGGCGGGTTCAAACCCAGCCCCGGCCAAAAAAAACTGCAGGAATTTTCCATAAATTTCTTCATTCCATGAGAATGAAGATTGCTTACACAGACTGAAGCCTTCCTATTACTCTGTGAACCAGTGGGGGTGTCTCCCCCACCTGCACTTGTGAAGATGGTGTCACCTCCTGTCCTTACATACATGTTTTCTTCCAGGGACCAGGCAGGTGACATGCGAAGGTGGGTAGGTAGTCACTATGGAAACTGGAGTCTAAATGGCCTGTGAGGACATTCACATCCAAAATATTTTAGAACATTCTACTGACAAAACAAAGCATGATGGTCCGAAGCCCCAGTATTGTAGGCCAACAGTGTGAATGGGAAGTGTTACAAAACTCACAGCTGCTGAGTCCCTAAAAACCTCTCTTTGGAGGTGCAACCCAAGAAGCAGATATAGTCTTCTTTCTCTCTCAATTACAGACTTCACTCTGTAGCATACGTGCCACCAGAAGGACGACTTCCTAAAGGGGTGTGTGTGTGTGTGTGTTGTATGTGCAAGATATGTTAGTTATTAGGGGACTGCAATCACTCTACGTTGTGCACAAAGTACCAGACTCAAGGGAGGCATGTAGGCAGGCTGTCCTCTTTTCTCCTTATCTCTGATCCCTCCCCTACCTCCTTAGAGCATCAAAAGATGGCCCCAGTGGATAAGAAGGGTAGAAACCCTCTCTGAACTACAGGAGCTACAGGAACAGAGGATATGAGCGCTTGCAGAGGACATCCCCCAGAATAGCAGGGTAGAAGCCTCCCAATAAAACCTGGCCCAAGGAGAGGTTTCAGAAGGGAGTGAGTTTCTGGACATCTAAAGTATACACTCTGAGTGTTATTCAGAGAAGGGAAGATGCCCAGTTAGGTGCTCCTGAATTATTAACGGTGCCCATGCTTTTATTTGTCTATTTGGTCCTTCTGCTCACCTAGAGAGCTGGATTACTGCAAACCTGTGGGATGTTTAGCAGTTTCCTCCCATTTTTTCAGAGCAAAGAAAGTGGAGATGTTGAGTAAAATACAAATAGACGGAACTGAGAGCAACTCAGGGTAAGAGGGCATCAGCCTCAGGGGCTTACTGCCTTAAGAGATATGGAAATAGTGAACCAGTATGCTTATAAACTATGCATCAGAATATACGTTTTAAAAAATATACAAAATTAAATGTAATTAGAATGTAAGTTCTTTACTTCATCTGCAGTTAAGGTTTTGGCAAAACAATGCAGTGGCTCTGAGGTGATCTTCCAGAATAAATCCTGAAGCCCCGAACTTCCAGGAGGCCAGGGGGCTGCAGAGACAGAACAGTGCTGGCAAGCCAGCAACGCAGTGAGGAAAGCCGCACCAGCCTGGGGCTGAGTGGGACAGGAAATGCACCTCGTGGACATGAGGCCACTGAGAACCATACCCTGCTGCAGGCAACGGCGCAGGCAGGTCAATGACCCAAGATACACAACCTCACGAAGCAGGCTCACTACTTCATATCTCAGGCTTTTTTCCTTGGACTGAAAAACTTCAAACCAAACTTTTGCTTCAAGCAGAAATCACTTTTTATATTTAGTGTTATTAATTTGAATTCTCTTAACAGAGGGAGCTTGTTGGCTGCTTTTCTCACTACCTTCCGTAACAACTTCAACAAGAAAGGCAGTACTTGGCTGAGGGATCTAACCCTATCCACTCCAAGATTAAGATCTAAAGGGCATGCACCGTGGCAACCGACAGAAAGTCTCCTTACAGAAATGGCCTGCCACATCGGAGCTGGAGGACTGAATACACCGGACGATGGAACCACCATTCCATGGGGTGGCCCTGTCTGGTACCTGCCCTGCTTCCATTCTTCACAAAACAAATTCACATATAACTTGACCCATGGTTTCTGGGCTCTGGTCCAGTAGTCAGTTTTGATAAATAGATTAGGCATTACAGTATTTACACTTTCATGGTATCAAGCAATACAAAACACAACCACAACAATGGTTACTGGCCTCCAAAAGCCATTACAACAAGTTTCCTTGACGGTGTCCACAGCTTTACAAATGCTGGTTCTTTTCTTAATTAGGGTAATGGGGGAGACAAGTAAAGAGGGTCACATGGGAAAACACTGATTGCAAAAATCTGCTATAGTCAAGAACATTAAATAGGAATAAAACCTTGTAATTACAGATGCGCGCAACAATAGCATTACATGACAGCAGAGCCAAGACTCTGGTGAACTTGTCTGATTGGTGCCCTGGGGTGGCACTCTGCTCCAGGCACGCCAGCCAGCAGTGATTATGCCCGATAGGGTATCTCAGCCACGCGTGAAGAAAGGCCAACAGGTCCAGGGCAGCAGGGGAAGGAGCAGCTGAGAATCAGACACTGGCTTCAGTGTCTTTTCCGTCTGCTCCAATCACCCAAACAGTTTCACTCAGTAATATTTGTATGGGCCTGACCCCTGCCTAGACCTGGGCACAGGGCAGCCATGTCACTGTCTCTAATTAGGGCAACAGCCTCTCGCCACAGGAGTTATACTGGGGCAGTCAGTCATGACACTGTGAGGAACACTGGTGCCCCTTGGTCAAAGGAGATCTCTGTAGGCTCAGGCTGAGGCCAAACAAATAGGAAGTGGGTCCAGAGGCTTCAGGAACAGAAAGCCCCAGACCCCAAGAGCAGCCTACAAGAAAGCCAACAGTGGGTGGTGGAAGGGGGCGGAAAGCAAGGAATCACTGAGGATTGCAAATACCCACTCCCAGGGGAGGGCCTGGCATTTCAACTTCAGTGACCACGGCCAGCAATGGACACTCTCGAAGGGCAAGGGGTCATGGCTTAAATAAGGAGACAGGCGAGACACCGTATTAGACATGATCACCACCCACAATGGAAAAACTATTTGCAATCTGTCTTAGCTCTGGGGTGCAGAATGTAAATATATAAACATGTATTTCACTTCTTGTTACCTAGCAAGAACTACGGGTGCACGCCTCCCTGCTGCTGGGCGTAAGCGAGGCTATACCGCAGCCTGGGAGTCCTCATCTGAACCCCGTCCGCTGTCGCTCTTCCTGAGGCCTTTCCAAGTGTAGCCCACAAAGGTGGGGCTGATGGGCAAGTAGCTGAAGCATCTGTATTTTTTAATAAAGTCCATGCCAAATGGCAAGTTGTAGGATTCCATGCCATCGAGTGACTTGTTCCCTTTGCCCACGCCCTTCTTCCATTTCCTAATTCCTCTTTCCTCTGGGGTACCTGTCACACACACACATACCCCAAAACAAAAGAATGCTTAGTTTAATAGTTCTGCTAAGAATGTAACTCTCATTCCATGTATATATGGTCTCCTAAATGGATAGCCCATCCTTCCAGCTCACCAACTCCTCCCCTAAATCTGTTCTCAAATTCTATATAAGAAATACCTCTGTAAAATGCAAATTTGAGCCGACAAAATAGGGCTTAGAGCAGTGGTTCTCAAACTTCTTAATGCCATGGCCCTTTAATACAGTTCCTGTGAGTTGTGACCCACAGGTTGAGAACTGCTGGCTTAGAATCTTTATTATAATATACAATGCCTCCACCAACCAGTCCTTGCATACTGACTCACCATCTAGACAGACTTAAGTTTCATGTTGTTTTATTCCATTTTGTTGTGGGAGGGTAAGGGGGATTTGAACAGGGCATGTACCTGTGCTCCTGTGAGCACAAACTTCCACTAGTCTAACACTCCTGGCCACTGTGAACCCTGACAGATTAGTCAAGGAGAAAGAAATGGGCACCTAGGGCTTAGCAACTCCTGGGTTCTATGGTGCAATATTTAGGAAAGTTATGACTTTTTAAAATATCTAAGCTATACACTCCCATCAGCATTTCAGTAATAATGCAGACTTTAATTTTCATCTAAGTTCTGAGCCCCTCCCTCAATTAGTTCTGGCTTAGGGGAGAACAGGGTACTAGTCGTTTGCCTTCTTAAATCTAACACTTTCCACCTATTTGATTCCTTTTGCCTGATTTCCCTAGCAACCTCTTTGCTGAGGTTTTTTGGAGGTGGGTTGTTTTGGGGGAAAATCTCAATGAATCTTTCAAGCCCAAGGATAAGAATGACACTTTCTTGAAGGCAGAGGCAGGTAAATCTAAGAGTATGTCCAAGCAGCATTTCATAGTGGTCCACAGCATCTGCCTCCAGGAAACTAAAGAGCTCCAAGGTAGGGCCCAAATCTCACTCTAGCCTGTCACTTAGAGGATGGCATAGCACATACTGCTGTATGCAGGATCATGGGTGTTGCAGAGTCAACTGCCTCTGCATGTTTCTGGTCACTGATCCCGGTCGCACTGATCCCAGTTTCTGCCCGCTGTCCCCCACTGCCTTTTGGGTCTTAGCTGGCTGGGAACTTGCCTGAGGAAGGACTCATTTACAGGACAAGCTCCCAAGTAGAAGTAGGCTGTTCCCAACTGGCTCAGGAATGGTGAGCTGTTAATAAAAGTGACACCTGACAGCCCTGGGCACAGGCAATGTAGGGAGGGAGGCAGAAGCCCAGGGTGGCCCTAACTTGCTGCCATCAAACCACACGCAGGGAGCTCATCTGCTGGTAGTCTGAATGGTCATTCATCAAAGAACCAAAATTAATTTACTGGCAAAAAACCTGATTCATACCTAGAACAGGGGGGATGTTATCTCAACTATTTTAGAAGATAGTGTTAACCAGTGATGGCTTTGAATTGATTCACTCTTCCTGTTTCCCATTTCCATTTGGCAAAAAGTAACTCACATATGTAAAAAAGCATGTTTAATATAAACCACATACCTGGGATGGTATTATCCAAAATAAAAGCCACACAGCCTCCTACAAACATAGCAGTCGTGAGAAGGACGTTCAATACTTGATCAATTCCTGATATCCCTGAAGATAGAACATACACACAAGGGTCACTGCTGCAGTCAGGACAGTCCTGGCCTTGACTCAGGAAGGAGTACACTACCAGTCAGTACAGCATGAAAGTGTGAGTTTCTCAGTTGTGCGTCTGTAGATCAATATTCGCCAGAAATGTCTTTTTTTTTTTTTGAGACAAAGCCTCAAACTGTCACCCTGGATAGAGTGCTGTGACATCACAGCTCACAGCAACCTCCA
>CAUYRH010111525.1:0-13288 GCA_963574655.1 Perodicticus potto
CAATCTTAGCTCAGGAGAAAGGTAGATACTTTTGGCGCGATTTTTTGGCGCTACCAAGGAGGAAGAGAAGGGCTCTCGGCGCCATCTTAGGCCAAGGAGGAAGAGAGTGGGTCTCGGCGCCATCTTAGGCCAAAGAGCCTGATGGTCGCTAACACAGGGTGACAGCTTGAGGCTCTGTCTCAAAAAAAAAAAAAAAAGAAGAAGAGATGTGGAAAGTTACCCCTTGGTGCTATCCTTCTCCTGTGGTCAAAATTTGGGAGAAATTGAACTCTGTAGCTCCTCCTCTTGGAAGAATCTTACAGACCACAGGCGTCTTAAAAGATATGGGGCTTGTTTAACTTTAATTTAGCATTTCTTAACCGTATCACCGAGCCCTCCCACTCCACTCTTCCCATTTTGTTTACCTGCCAGACTCCCTAGGAAATTGTGGTCCTTAAAACGCGTGTGTTTGGGTTCTCCCACAGGAATGTCCAAAACCTCTGTGTTCTCTTTTAAATATTTAACAACTCACCTTTTTCATTATGGATTTAAGGAAATGCACTCTTTGTTACTAGGAGATAGAAAACATTACGCATAAGATAATTTGAAATAAGATGAGAACCGTCTGTAATTGAAATAAATATTTTATGGTAGATTCAATAAAAGAGATGTTTAGTACCTTTCTGAAGCACTGTTAGAATCAGAAAGAATGAAACATTATAGAACTTTTACCTGGGGGTTTTATCTTCAAAAAGTTGATAATTTTAGGAAATAGTTCAGAAACATTAAGTGACCAATGCCACTAAGATTAGAAACAAGATGCCAGGCTTAAAGGCAGCAAGCCCCTGGGTTTAAGGAGCCTCGAGGCCTCCTTAGCCCACCACAGAAAGACTTTTTTTAAGTGTGATTAGGGTTTTCAAGCAGTTTCACAAAGAAGAACGTGTAGAAATTGCGGACTAGAAACTGATTCCCTTAACACGACCCACCCGGTGTACGTGGCCGCTGGTCGGTCTCTGTGCAGCCCCAGGGATGTGAGTGGCTCTATTGGAAGGGGGCGGGAGAAGCTCCCCTATAGTGCGGCCTTTGCAGGCCTTGAGCCTTCTTCTCCTGTCCCTCTGGGTTCTCTGCTCGCATTTCAGGGGTCTGCACACTTTCTCCAAGTGTGCTGTGCTCTTTCCTGCCACCGTGCCTGTGTTCTGTCTGAGATCAGTATTCTGCAGGCATTGCTTCTCCCGCTTGTTAAGGAACAGCCTGATTCACGGCTCCAAGAAGCTTTTTGTTCAGATCTCTCTGCCTGTGCCCCCTTCTCACGTTATTCTTTCTTTGTCCCTGCAGTGTATCTTCCTTGCCTGAGTGCTTTGTATCAGCGTTACCAGGAGACGTGTGTGTCTTTTTAATTAGGTTCAAATCCTGAGTAGCAATGACTATGCTGTATTCACCTGTGTACCCTCCCAGAACCTAGGACAGTGCCAGTTAAATGTTGGCTGACTGATCAGCGTACCTAGTTTAAACTTACTAGCGGTATTTCAAATATGAGAGGCACATGGGATCTCCAAGGGGAATGTTGGAGGGGGCCTCTGCTGCCATAGGAATTTGACTTTGGTAGCAGCCATAGCTCGGGAAACCAAAGGAGCAAGACACCTGTGCTCCCACCCTCCCCTAGCTGCAATGGCAATAGTATGCGGATGACTTCCAAAGTGGATTAGACAGTGGAAGCTCCATGGTTGACCACCGCTCTACATTGACCACCCCTTTAAATTGACCTGATTTTGATAGACCAGATATGCAGCGCACATATCAGTACAGTAGGCCTCGTTCTTCCTGTCGACCACCTCTGTATGTTGACCAGTTTGTTACAATCCTTCGGGTGATCAACTTACAGAGAGGTTCTTGTGGAATAGCTGTAAAATTTGTAGGGCTACCCTTAGCAATATTAAAGCAGATTAAGTACAGTATCACCTTTTGCAAAAAGAAAAAAAGTGTTCATGCTTACAAAGTCTTTTAGGTAAGGGAAGACCTTAGTTTCCCCTTAACAAAGAATTTTAGTTCCTTCCTGGCTCGACACCCGTAGCACAGTGGTTACGGTGCCAGCCACATACACTGAGGCTGGCAGGTTTGAACCCAGCCTGAGCCTGCTAAACAGCAATGACAACTGCAACAAAAAAAGGCCAGGCGTTGTGGCAGACGCCTGCAGTCCCAGCTACTTGGGAGGCTGAGGCAAGAGAATTGCTTAAGCCCAAGGGTTTGAGGTTGCTGTGAGCTGTGACACCACAGTACTCTATCAAGGGCAACATAGTAAGACTCTGTCTCAAAAAAAAAAAAAAAAAGAATTTTAGTTCCTGTTGTCAGTATCATGTGTGTGATAGGTCTCTAATCTTTTCTTTTTCAAATTTCTTTCAAAGGATGGTTAAAGAGTCTTTAACTATTAAAATGAGTGTTTTAACATGGAGGACAAGATTTAGAAAATCCCTTTAATTACTGGAACCAGATTTTCTCCTGATTTTTAAATACCAATTTACTATCAAACCAAATTGTGCTTTATTTGAACTGGTGGGATGCTGGGGGTGGGGGTGGGAGAGCTAGAAAGCGCCTTCGTTTGCATCAGCCCCAGTTTCAAGGAAGGGGGGCTTTAGGGTGGAGAGGAGAAGCTCCTGTGGTTTATTGTTTAAACTGGAAAATCAAGCCAAATAGGATTTGTTTTCCATGCAGGAACTCATGGAAATTAGACACACCCTTGCCACCTTCCATTTATTCAAATGTGGTTGCTATGGGATTACCACAGGGTCTCTCCATGGTAGGAGTTTACGAATGAGCCGTATGGTTTTTTTTTCCTCCTTAGATACGTTAATGAGGCAAAACTGGGCTTAGGGTTCTAATGACAAGGAAAGAAAAACCAGAGCTTGCTCTACTCCTCTCTCAATTTAATGTTTTACATTCAATATGGGGCACAGTTTGTTGAGAAAATAAGGTACATGTTTTGTCATTCTCCTTATGGATTTCAGTCAACACATGGAGGTGTTTGAAATGATCTGCTAATCCAGTTTTCTTTCCTTGAACCATCTGGTTCAAATTCTGTCTACCTGCTTGGAGTGCACCAGTCTCGTCTGCATGTACATATAAGGGAGTCACAACTCATTAACAGGTTAGGGAAAGATCCCTGTGGAAATATTCAACTTTACTTTTGTAGTAGGTTTCCTCTTGGGAGCAAATTAGATAGGACTTTTATGTAAACCAAAGCAACACAAGCATTTTTGGAAGACATGAGTGGTCCTAAATAACTAAACCAATTTAAATACTTTTATTTCAATAGGAACAAAGTTATTGCACGGAGTTATTGTGTCCCATTAATTCACTCACATCATAGCTCCAGCATAAGTGGTCGAGGGCAGTGAGGGAAGCCTGAGGCTTTACTGGCTTCTTCATGGGGCCCCTCATCTAATTTCAGGAACGATCATCTAAAAATAATAACCCTATGGCAGATGCTTGCTGTTGGCTAAGCCAGTAGACCTACTCAATCTTGTTGCGCCTCTTTTTTCACAGCCTGGCAAAGCTCAATGCCATGTCCAAGTCACATGGTTTTGGCCAAACAGTTGTAAGTCAAATCTTGCTTGGGGCTTCTGGGAAACATTTCTCTTTCCTAATAAAAGGGAATAGCAACACTGACCCTGCCTCCCCCTTCTTAGACAGGAGAAGAAAGATCGAATGTAGATGTGATGTCTAGAGCAGAGGCAATCATCCTATAACCGAAGTGGAAAGGCCATAAAAGTTGTAGACATCAGCAACTTTTAGTGAACTTTTGGTTCACTACCAGCTGAAAGTTGTGCCTCAGCACCTCATCTTAACACAAGCGAACTGAAACCAGCTTTCTCCTTCTAGGTTACCTCTCATTTAGTTAAGTCACTTTCTTGGCTAATTGCAGCTGAGAACTATCTTAGCTGATAGAAACCCTGTATACTTGCATGTGCCTTGAGAAAGCTCTGCTTGAACCTAGTGACCTCAGTCAAACCTCCCTCCTCCACTACGGCGCCTGATACACAGTGTTGATTTGCTTATGTGTTTGTTTGTCATGGCTGAACTTTGCTGCCAATTTGTACCCCTTCCCAATTCTCTCCACCTTCTTGTCGTCTCTAAGCGCTGTGCCTCAGCACCTCGTCTTACACAAAGTTAGCACGAGTGTGCAACGCAGCCATCAGCAGTTACGGCGCGCGCAGATTTATAGTGTCTGACACTCTAGACAAAAGAGAAAATCTTTGATGAGGAGGAAATAAAGAGAATCCTTCAGAGCACACACAGATGTTGCATTTCCTGACATAACATAGGATATAATATCTAAAAGAAATATGCTGTCATAAACACTTTTTCCTTTCCTGAACTAGATTTTGTTGGGGAAAGAAAGAGCTTTCCATTGACCTAATACACAGAATAGAATAGAAATTAAGCCGGCAAAAATCTGAGCGTGTTCATTTTAGGTTTTTCCCTAGAGGAAGGCTGCTCACGGACAAAGAATCTTTTCTAAGAGGAGTTTTTCCTGTGGGGCGGGGAGAGCATCCCAAAGAAAGACCCCCAATTCAGAAGGTCAAAGGTCCACTCCAGGAAAACCTCCTCTGGGCCCAGAGGCGCAGCTTGGGCAGGAAATGGTAGATTTCCTCTTCAATAGGAATCCCTCCCAGAGCAAAACAGGTTTGGGGAGGGGAGGCAGCTGTTTTGGGCCACTTAAATTCAGAATTTAAATTGAGAGCGATGGCCCAGAGCTGAGATCCAGTCCCCGGGTCTGTGGGGATGGGACCACGTGCTGCCTCTTTTTACAAATACCAAGTTAGTCCTGATAGAAATGCGGACCGGAGGAATGGGAGCTCTCTTAAAATTCTGCAGAGCTTAGAGGGCTAATGCCCTGGAGACTGCGTTTCTCAAAATGCATCTTGGAATTTCTTAAGACCTTAATAAAGAACTCCATGAACTAAAGTTTCCCTGGCCAAAGAAATTTGGGGGAAACTTAAAGGTAAACACGTTTGTTCCTTCCCAACTGTTACTCTCTCCGAGGGAGTTTAGCAGCCCATCTTCTCCAAATTTACTTGATGGCAGACTTCTTTTTTTTTTTTGATTTTCTTTTCGGTTGAGTAGCAAAATGTTCTGCACACAGTTCTGACAATGTAGGGAAATGATAGTGAGAAATCTGTGGATAGATTCCGTCTTCCTCCCCCTCCTCCGTCTTCATTAGCTACAAAGTAATAACAGAAAACTGATTCTGGCCAGTAGGTAACATGCTCCCAACCCGGTTCTCCATTCATTTAATATCTGCAGGTTCTGCTAAAGAACATGGTCTTAACCAGAAAGAATTTGGAGACTGAGCACGTTGTTCTGCCTCTACTTATTGGCGATGCAAAGCTTACCTTTCTGAAGGGGGAAAAGCTTCAGAGAATATGGTACTGTTTACACAGGCATAGGAAATTATTGGCAAAACTGCAGCTGTATTTTTCAGAGCCTCATGAATTACCCATCGTATTCATGTAAAAAGCCGATTGCTTCTCTCTTTTTGTTTGGTCTTGAAACAAAACCTTGGCTAATTCTTTTGTTGGGAGAAAAAAAGAATTTGAAAATGATTGTTCCTTTGTAAAAAGAAATTACTTTTTTCTTATTTTTTGCCAGCTGCAATGATCCATGATTAAGATCTCTATTCTTTTTAATATCCCTACAGCATTACGCATGCTGAGAGCTTGCAAATCACCTCCACACCCTAGAATTTTCTTTTTGAGCTCTGAACCAATATATGCAAGGACCCATGGAGAGGTTAAAGACCGAAAATGAGAGGTTATTCCCAGACATGAACAAAAGGAAGCCAAATCCAGGTTCTGTGTGGGCAACGTGGCCTTTATTCACTTGGGTGCAAGTGGCCTGAGTTTGAAAAAGAAGTCTACATATGGATTAAAGTGGGTGGGAATATAAGAGTTCGGAGTGGTAGGGGTTGGTGCATTCATTCCTTTCTGGGTGGGATGTTCATGCACTCAGACCTTCCAGGTTGAGACTTTCTTTCCTGGGCCAGACAGTTCTATCTGGGCGGGTGCCTACGTTCAGCCCTGTCACCCACTGAACAATCCCATGATGTCCCAGAGGCACTACAAGTCCATCATTGTTGATTCAGTCCCTGCTGTCTTCTTTTTGAATCTTCTCTCTCAGTGAATGATGATGCTGTCCAACCACTAACCCCACTCAAAATCTGGGAGTTATCCTTATCTCTCTCCCTCGCTGGCTCTCTGACTTTGTATCCGATTGTCATGTTGTTGGGTTTCAAGGCAGTGTCCTAAAATGTCAGGATTTCAAGCAGATGCCTGGGTCCTCAGTTCTTGAACAAGAAATAACAGCCACCCTAAAGTAAGGCAAGCATGAAACAAAGTTTATGGAGGAAGAGAAAGCTTTTGCGGAGTAAGAGCCAGACATCAGTTGACAGAGCAGGATACATCCACCATAGACAGCAAATGGACCACCATTGTTGGGACAAGGAAAAGGCTTTGAACATGGCCAGGGGTTTTCTTTTATACCATCTGGGTTAGGCCTAGCTTGTAGTTCAGAGGTCACCTTGGGACCAGAGTCTTATTGTGCATGCAGACCTCCCGTGAGCCTCTCTGACAGCCCATGATAGGGGGGTAGGTAGTAGGGTGGTGGGAGTGGACCACAATGTAGATTTAAGCTAATGACGCGATAATCATCTTAAGGCTATTCTAGGTCACCTGCAAGACTCTATTGTACCTAATTGCTAGGCTAGAGAGTCTTCTGCATCCTTTTGCAGTAGGCACACTAAGTTCTGATTGGTAGATTGGGAGGGTGGTCCCGCCTCTCAGGTGCGAGCAGTACTCCAGACAGGACTGAGGTGGGTGGCCCAGGATGGAATCCTGGAGTCCCCACCCTAGTCCTCCTTCCCCAAGAGAGCAGGGATTTCTAGCTGTCTACCTAACAAAATCTACTTCAAAATAGCTCGCAAAAAAATGTCTCCTCTTCTCCATTGCCTCTGGCTTAATCTGTGTGACAGTTGCCTTGCTTGCTTGGACCTAACCATCTCCTTCACTAACCTTCTCTGTATACAACTCCAAAATCACCATCTCCACCTTAATTGTCAGAGCAACCTTTTAAACACAAATGTGATAGGTAACATCCTTGCTGAAAGGCCTTCATGAGTTCCCTGTTGCTAAAGGGACATGTTCAGATTTCCTCCTATGGCCTGGCAGCCTCCAAGATCTGATCTTTCCAACTTCTCCTGTGTTGCCTCCTACTGACCCCTCCGCCCCACCCCCCTTGCCCTGGCTCTACTCACACTGGTTTCTGGAAAGTTCCCCAAACTCCCCTGCTGTTTGGCTTTGTTCTGCATTTCCTTTCCTTCTGTCTTCCCTTCTTGGCCTGATGAGCGTCTACCCTACATGTGAGATTTCCATCAATTGCGTCCCTTTCGAGAGCCTTTCTGAGCTCTTTAAGCAGAAATGTCCACTCTGCAGTGTATTTGTGCCACCACTGTCCCTTCATCGGAATCCTTGGTTTTTACCTGAGTGTATAGAATTGTGACCAATAATAAATGTTTGTTGTTTGGGGGTGGACTATTATGCATCAAAGGCAAATTGATTCCGTTTGGCATGCAATAGGTGCATAATAAATGTTCAGTGACAAGCAAGTTGTTAATCCCTGAAGGTGCTTTCTTTTCCATGACAAAATGAAAGAAAAGAAGGCAATGTTGTGTGCCGAAGTTGCCTGATGGGGGAGAGTCCGGTGGGAGGCCACCAGAGATCAGCCATTGTCTCTTCGCCATCCTGGAAGTCTCGGCGGGCAGTTGGCAGTGGGCTGCTTGCGCTTGTCCCTCAGCACAACTCTTCTGCATGCCCTAAACTCCAGCCTCCCAGAACTGGGACCAAATGTCAACTGGCTGGCCTCTCACCTCCCATGGACGTCTAAGCATCTGAGACTTTTAAAGGATCAAGTAAACATCAAATTACCTTGTACAAAGCCTGACGCAGAATGTTCAGCCTTCAATGTGAGATTTCTTGTCTTGCCACTTTTCAAATAAAGCAAAAATCCAGAACTTCTTTTGTTCTTGAATACTTGTGCATACAGAGGACTTTCAGGGCAGTGCTATAATTAAGGGTGGATGCATACCTTTATACGTTTGTCCCAACCTAGACTATTCAACACCAAGTATGAACCCTAATGTAAACCTCGGACTCTGGATGATGAGATGTGTCCATGTAAGTTCATTCATTGCAACACACATACCATCCTGGTAGAGGATGTTGATAACAGGGAGGTTCTGCATGTGTAGAGGTGGGAAGGTAAGAGATCAAAGACCAGAAATAAAAGATTAATCTCAAATGTGAATAAAAGAAAACGGAGTCCAGGTTCTGTGTGGGCAACATCGACCTTTATTCCCTCCTAGATACTCCTCTGACAGCGGCTTCGGCCAAAGTCCACTGTGACTTCCGAATTGCCAAATGAAATAGAAGTTTGGTCCTCACCTAATTTGCTTCTCTGCTGTCATTGAAAGTCTGTGAGTCCCCTCTCTGAAGCCTCCATAGGCTGCTGTGACATCCCTCTGGGTCCTCTTCCCACCCAGGTGGCAGTGTCACCCCACATTTCTTCCCTCTTTTTAGACCTGTACATTGGCACCAAAGCCTTGCCTGTCCTCTGAATCCCAGTCCGTGCTCTACTTCTTCCGCACAGTGCAATCCCATTTCTATACTTACTCCTCCTAACGGAATCATCCGGAGACTCGGGTTGAAGATCATCAGAGAACCTGCTCCACAGGATCGCCACGAGGATTCCGAGGAAGGAACTTAGCACCGCGTCTGCCATTTGTGACGGTCATGCTGTACCTCGGCCATTGTAAATATTACTTTCACATGGAGTCAGTGTCTTTAGGGCTGTACTTGCGAATGGCTATTTCTCTGGACTGAGAGATCCTGGGGGGTGGAGGGTGAGGAGGAGAGTTGGTTTCCTCATCTTTTTTCTTTCTGGCCACTGTCGCATTTGCCGTGCTTTGCGCTGCTGTCTCACCCAGTAATGAGTTCCGCATCGCTCGGTGCAGTTCAGTTTCTGCAAAGCCAGTCTGAGCTGTCTCCTGAACGCCAGGCACTGTACCAGGCTGGGAGAGGCACGGATGAGTGGGGGGCCAACCCTTGCCCTCCAGGAGGTCCAAGTTGGGGTACAGCTAGCTTGGGTACAAACTGTCAGCCTGCATGATGGGGTTGAGATTCAGCTCGATGACTGTAACACGCCTGGCCTGGTGAGTTTGGGTTGGTGTAGGGCTATTTCAATGTGTGGCCGTCATCCCCTCAGCATCTGAGGTGACTGTGTTGTACTCATGCCAGCGAGATCACTCATGCTTCTGTTGTGTCCTCATGGCTCCTGCTTCTTCCAGGCTGGTTCCGTGGGCCAGACTTAGGCAGCCACCAGATTTATCCCCCTGGGACTTTTGTAGAATGGGTCCCCAGATGACTTTTTCCTAAGCAACAGAAGGGAGTTTGGACCGGGTGACCTCAAAAGTCCCTTCTGATCCTGAAACTCTGCGATGGTGTAAAAAGCAGCCCGGAGCCAGAGATTGAGCTTCAGCGCAGTGCTGATGCAGGCGTGCTCGGCCTGTGAGTGTTAATCAGTAAACGGGTTGCTAAGACAGTATTGGAGAGGTGGATTCTAGTGGATTAGGGTGGAGGTGGGGCAGAGGAAAGTGTTCTTTGAGGAGAACAGTAGTTAGAGGGAAGCATGAAGTAAGCCAGCCCTGGCCCCCCGTCTCTGGGGGTCATTTCCTGCATTCTCAGCCCTGAGCTCTTTAAAGCATATTCTACTTTTAGACTATACAGACCTGACAGCACAGTTTTGTTCTTGTTTGTTTGTTTTTTTTTTTAAATGATGTGCGTTTGTTTTGTAGACACCGAGAGGACTTTGATCTATTTGAGATTAGTGACCTAAGTGCCTTAGCACATTGGGAAAATATCCCATTCCCCATAAAACCTAGCTCCACGGTGGAGACAGAGTATGTGTTTCATAAAAACTCGACTGATTGTCTGAAAGTGAAAGTTTCTAAGGATTTTAGCTTAAGCCGGCTGTGCTGGGCAGGGATGCTCGAGGCTCCCCCTCCTTGGGTCAAGTCCCTGAGAATGATCTCAGAAATGACCTAGAGTGGAATGACTTGATCGTGGTGGTAGTTTCCTCCCAGACCCCCAAATCCATTCCTGCTGAGCCAAGTTCTTTCATAGCTGGTTTCCAGGAAGAGTCACCCAGGTATAACAGAGGGAGTGACAGATTCCCCTTGGAGAACAGGTGTGGGTTAGCTTTCCACCCTCTATGTCTCAACCCTGATTCCTACCTCTAGTTCAGGTCTCACAGACCTCTTGGAGTCCAAGGAGGGCTTTGGGGATGGTGGGAACATAGCTTTCCAAAATTTCATGCAAATTTTGTGATGTCTGTTTTTTCCAGAGAATGAGTCCATTGCTTTAAACACCTTCATGTAGACTGGCATTGTGGTGGGCACCTAGATTCCCAGATACTTGGGATTTCTTGAGCCCAAGAGTTTGAGGTTGCTGTGAGCTATTATGCCATGGCACTCTATTCAGGGCACAGAGTAACACTCTGTCTCAAAAGCAAACAAACAACAACCAAAAACACCTTCATGTTACCCCAAATGCTAAGAACTACTCCTTTATCCACATTTCTGCTACACAGGCTTTCCTGGGAATTAGTCTTGTGGGAACACACACAGGTCCTACAAAGAAAGTAAGGGGTGAGCAGTCCATTGGCTTGGGGCCGCAGGCTTGAGGGTGGAGCCCAATTTTCAGTGGGCAAACTTTAGGACAAGTACAGAAGTCTCAACATTAATATTGCTTCTAAATCAAATTCTTCAACCTGCCTCCCCCCTTAGCTAAATCTGAGGGTGGGAAGGCTGATTCCAGGTCCAAGGTCCTCAGAACTGGAAAGGCAGGGCTTTGCAGAGGCTCTCTGGAGAGCTTGGGCACGGTCTGGTCCCGCAGTGAATCTGGAACAAAGATCTAGAAGTGGTTTTCTTCTTTCAGTAAGCGCGGAAAGGAAAAGGCTGGGAGGGACTTTTTCTGAAATAAAAGCCACCCACGTAATATCAGGCCTAGAAACATAAAACAGTAACATCCCATTCCTGTGGCTAAAAGCCTCTTCCACAGAGTTCCAGAGAAAGCCTTATGAATTATGGCAGCCATGTTTTTGCACCATGAGAGATTCACTTTCAGCTCCCACTTTAGGCAGGAAGTGGTTCTTTCTGACAAAACAGAGGCTTAGCTGTCACAACTTCCATTTGCTGGATGAGGCGATAGCACAGACAGTGTTCAGTCTGGGAGTAGGAGCTATACCGTGGTGCAACCTGGAGTTAGCTAGAAACAGAGACTATGAGCTCCATGGGTCTGGGAGCAATGGCCCTGACGGTGCTGCACACAGCCCGGCATTGTCACCAACAGCTTGGGAAACAACCGAGGGTCCACTTCCAGAGCATTCCCGTCCAACACCAGGGAAGAGTTCCTGACTGGTTTTGTGCTAAAGAGAAAAGTAAGCTGAAATCAGAAGCAGTTTGATATTCTTTGTATTTATTTTAAACACACACATAATACAAAACTGTGCCTCATTCCTATAGAAAATGGGCTCTTGTGTTCCTAACAAAATCTTTTGTCCCCATGAGGTTGTGACTTAAAGGACTCTTAGACAATCTTCTATTGAGGTGCCTGTCTTGTAGACTCTCCAAGATGATGGAAGTCCATATTAGGGCGGGGAGGGGGAGAACGCAGGGAGGCAGATCCCCTTTGCAGGGCTCTCCTTCATAAGGCTGCTTCTGGCTAAGGTTATTTCTGTGACATATAGTTTTAAGATTGTAGCTACTAGGTTGAATGTTTCTGTGAGCATTATAATCATATTTTTCTACCTTTTTGGTTTTAGTCCCTCTTGCTGGACAGATTAGAAGGAGAAATGGTTACATATATATGTGTGTGTGTGTGTATATAAATAATTGTAGAGTAGTTTATGTTTCAGATAATAAGTAATGGTTATTGAGGATTTTTATAACCAAGGTACTGTTTTAATTGCTTCACGTGTATTCAATCAGTGACACCTCATCATCACATCAGGATATATAATCCCTATTTTACAGATGAAGAAACGGAGGTGCTGAGCGACTGGAAACTTTCCTAAGGGTGATACCTGGTAAGCAGAAAGCCGGGATTCAAACACAGGCAATCTGATGTCCTTCCTGACTTTGTACGTCTTCAGTGTGCCCAGCCTTGTTCAGGTGCAGTGGCTCACGCTTGTAATTCCAGCACTCTGGAAGGCCGAGGTGGGTAGATTGCTTCAGCTCAGGAGTTCAAGACCAGCCTAAGCAAGAGCAAGACCCTGTCTCTGCTGAAAATAGAAAAACTAGCAGGCCACCATGGCGGGCACCTATAGTCCCAGGTACTTGGGACTGAGGCAAGAAGATCACTTGAACCCAAGAGTCTGAGGTTGTTATGAGCTGTGATGCCATGGCACTCTCCTGGTGACAGAATGAGACTCTGTCACCAAAAAAAAAAAAAAAAACAGTGCCCAGCCTTCCAGTAAGACTGTCCAGAAAGGCTGATGGTCTTGGTGTCTGGGCACAGGGCTCAGTCATGTCGCTTCTGGGCGAGGGCCGAGATCTGCAGTCTGGGGGGTCTCTCTTGCCTCCAATGAACAGGGTGAAGAGGTTGGGAAAACAGGTCTTTGTCCAAGCACGCACACAAAGGGAGTAGGGAGCCTATGTTATAACATTGGAAAAATAATGACACAAGAATTAATGTCCAACAACCTCATGACTTATTTTCTCCTTGCCTGATATATATTCCCAGGGAGGCAGTTTTCATGGTCTCAAGCAAAGTGGAAATCAAAAAATACGAATGTAGTCTAAAAGTTTCACAAGCAGAAGTTTGGTAGGACCCAGAAATATGACTCAGTTAATGCCTTTGAAAGGAAAGGTTTATTTTATATTAAGAACATTACATTAAAATAATATACTATTTGAAACACAGTTGGTTGTCTGTACTCAATGCATTCCACATCCAAGGATTCAACTACCATGGAGCAAAAAATATATATATATATATATTTTTTGAGACAGAGCCTCAAGCTGTCACCCTGGATAGAGTGCCGTAGCATCACGTCTCATAGCAACCTCCAATTCCTGGGCTCAAGCGAGTCTCCTGCCTCCGCCTCCCAAGTAGCTGGGACTACAGGTGCCCGCCACAATGCCCGGCCATTTTTTGGTTGCAGCCGTCATTGTTATTTGGCGGGCCCGGGCTGGATTCGAACC
>CAUYRH010111527.1:0-12286 GCA_963574655.1 Perodicticus potto
CAAGGCCCTGAAGATCACTGTACTTCAGTCAGAATCAGGATTTAAAGTTTCCTGAGTGTCTGTAAGTGACCTGAACTGATGACTGCGGAAATAAAAATCTCTTAAAATTAAACACATCTGGCTCGGTGCCTGTGGCTCAACAGGCTAAGGCACCAGCCACGTACACCTGAGCTGGCGGGTTCGAATCCAGCCCGGGCCGGCCAAACAACAACGACGGCTGCAACCAAAAAATGGCCGGGCGTTGTGGCGGGCGCCTGTAGTCCCAGCTACTTGGGAGGTGGAGGCAGGAGACTCGCTTGAGCCCAGGAATTGGAGGTTGCTGTGAGCTGTGATGCCACAGCACTCTATCCAGGTTGACAGCTTGAGGCTCTGTCTCAAAAAAAAAAAAAAAAAAAAAAAACTGAACAAATAAAACAAAGTTCATGTTTTGGAACAATATATAACCTGCCAATTAATTTTGCTAAACTAAAAACAAACATAGTTCATGTAGAAGATTCAAAATTAATAAAAGACTCTTATGAAATTAGTTATTAATTTACTTATCCATCTATCCACCCATCCAAAAGTTTGAGCACTGTAAGATACTTAAATAGGGCGGCGCCTGTGGCTCAGCGAGTAGGGCGCCAGCCTCATATACCGAAGGTGGCAGGTTCAAACCCGGCCCCACCGAACTGCAAAACCAAAAAATAGCCGGGCGTTGTGGCGGAAGCCTGTAGTCCCAGCTACTCGGGAGGCTGAGGCAAGAGAATCGCCTAAGCCCAGGAGCTGGAGGTTGCTGTGAGCTGTGTGACGCCACGGCACTCCACCGAGGGCAATAAAGTGAGACTCTGTCTCTACCAAAAAAAAAAAAAGATACTTAAAAAGAACTAACATTGGGGAACAAAGGGATAAGTATCTGATCAAGAACTTAGGAACCTTTCCAATTTAAACTGATGAAAACAGATGAAAAAATGAACTACATAATACCTTCTAAGGAGTGAAACCTGTGGGTAAATCAGCATAAAAACAAAGAGCCGAATAAAGAAAATTAAGTAAGCTAGTAATAAATAAATTTGATATTGAATAAATTTATAAAATTTGGAAATTTTACCAAACGTACCTATGAAAAAGATGTTTCATTTGTAATACAACATTAGGAGGGCAACAGTCTTTTTGTTAACCTTAGACATGATTTCAAACAAAATTATTTTTCTATATACAACTTTTACACAACTTTTCAGCAATAGTGTGCAGCTACAGCAAGTGGTATATCTAACTTCTTCAGAACATGACCTTCAAACTTGCACTTCAAAGGTGAAAGTGTGATGTGAAAAGGGCCCAAAAGACAATCAATGTCATAACCACCATCCTTATCCATCATTAAGTTTGTACAGATACACTCTGAGATCCATACATCTAATGTAAGTGGATATGTATAACTGATTGGTGTTATTAACAGAATAATTCTAAATTAATTTCACAGCCAACTGGTTTATTTGGAAGTATTGGTGCAGCTGATGCTACAACTTTGCAGGAAAAATTTAAAGAAGTAGGCTCAGCACCCACAGCTCAGTGAGTAGGGTGCCGGCCACATACACCGAAATTGGCGGGTTTGAGCCCAGTCTGGGCCTGCTAAACAATGACAGGGCGTTGTGGCAGGCGCCTGCAGTCCCAGCTACTTGGGAGGCTGAGGCAAGAGAACTGCTTAAGCCCTAGAGTTTGAGGTGATCTCATTTTGTAAAAGTACACGTATCTATGTGGAAAAGTGGGAAAGCACATCCAAGTGTGGCTTCTGGGTGGTGGTCACAGGTCACTTTACTTTTCTTCTTTATATTGTACTTCTTGTACTGGCAAATGCTCTGCAGTGAGCCTGGTAATACTTACAAGAGAGCAGATCTAGAAATAATCCTTTGCTGTCATGGTAACTGCAGTAGTGACGGTTAACATTTGTTTATTGCATGCTTGCTTTGTGGAAAGCACCCTGCTTTACATACTTAGCTAATTTAACTTGCCTAATAACCTTAGGGGAGAGACCATATTATCAACCTCCAGGGAGGTTATGAGGTTACCTTAGGTCACGTGGATGGTCAGTGACAAAGCCAGGATTGCAACCTGGGCAGTTTTACTCCACATCCGGGGCTATTATTTTCTTTACAAATTCAACCTAATCGATTAGTAACAATTTGGACTCCAGAGGAGAAAAGAGGACTTAAAATGCCCCTAGAGCCTCTAAAGTCTTGTTTTAAAAGAACTGTACATTTTAATTCAAGAGAAGGGCAACGTTTTCTGTGTCCTTGGTGCTGAGCAGTTCCCCAATGATATGAGTAACAGGCATTTGCAAAAGTGTATTCATCTTAATTGTTGTCACTTATAACAAGTGTGCACTTGAACTAAAGTATTGATGCTTCATTGAACAGATGAGAATCCCAAGCAACACGTTCCCCTGGATGAGTATGTCGCGAATTTAAAGAGCATAGTGCGGTACCTGAAATCTGTGGATGTCCCCGAGAACCGAGTCATTCTCATCACTCCGCCCCCTGTCTGTGAAACAGCCTGGGAAGCTGAGTGCCTGACGCAGGGTAAAGGAGCCAGAGCCCATCTCATCATACCCGGGCAGGACAGTGGCTTCCTGCCGGGGGTCTCAGCTTAGGGGGGTGGTATATCCTTGTCAGTCTGTTCTAAGTCAGCTGAGTTAAAAGTGTAGTGTCCATGATCTCATACCTGAGGGCTCTTTTCACACAGAAAAGGGATTCTGGCTTTGGATAACTCAGGAGGGAGCCACTGGCCTGGCACTTGATCTTTATAGTTGCTGAATTGAGGTGCACGAGAACTGCAGAGAGCTGAGTGAGCCTCTGCGAAGTCAGGCCAACTTCGGTGCTGAAATTGAGGGGCTGGATGTGCCCTTGACTTTTACCTCTACATTGGGGGCATTTTTCCTGACTTTCCAGAGGTGGGAGGCACCTGCAGCCATTTGCTTTTCCCCTTTCCATCTGTAGGTGACCAGGAGAGATGGCCCCTTCTCTGCTCTGTCCATAGAAATTCTTCCCTTTTTTGCTTATTTGGCATTTGGAGAAAAATTGTAGTGGTAAAATCTCTTCCTGTTTTCATCTACTTGACACTATTATACAACTCGACTCTAATATTTCTCTCATTCTGACATACAGTTGTCCTTCAGTGTACTTGAGGAGATCGGTTCCAGGGTCCCCGAGTGTACCAAAATCTGTACAGCTGAAGTCCCACAGGTGGCCCTTCACATACTCAGGCTTTGCAACTTGCAAATAGTGTATTTTTGATCTGCCTTCAGATGAAAAAGTAATCTGTGTATAATAAGTAGGTCTTGCAGTTCAAACTTGTATTGCTCAAGGGTCAACTGTATCTGAATGGTTGAGAAGGTGCTTTTGGAATTTTTCTAAGTTGCCTAAAACTAAAGGAGAACAGTTATTCTAAGACAAATTAATGGCTATGGTTATTCTAAGACAAATTAATGGCTTTACAACACAGGACAGCTCAAAATTAGCTGTCGTTTTCGGGTAGATTTGGGTCCCATTTTAAGCATGCTAGACTTTTTTTATAGACACTACAGCACGTACACCACAACCTTATGGAAGACTGTTATTGTTCCCTCTTAACTGGTAAGGACCTTGAGTCTCAGAAGTTAAGTAACTTGCCCAAGATCACACAGCCAGTGACAGAGCCAGGAATCAGATCCAGCAAGTCTGACTCAGAGCCCAGGTACTTGTCCTCTGCTCGGTAGAGCACACATGTGAGTAACCTGCAAGGCCCATCGCTTAATTTTCCACAAACCCCATGGCTGCTCCAGGTGGGGTCAGTTTTTAATGTAAGTTTGAAACTGTCCAGGTCAGTAGATCTTGCATAAGGAGCAGCACTTGGGTTTATCATTTGTCACCTGGATTTCCTCCCTTCAACAGGTTGCAAATTAAATCGCCTGAACTCAGTTGTTGGTGAATATGCCAACGCATGTTTACAAGTAGCCCAAGACTGTGGGACTGATGTACTTGACCTGTGGACCCTGATGCAGAAGGACAGCCAGGTACAGTAACTTGCTTAGTCCTCTCACAGTAAGTGGGATCACAGAAGCCAGATGTGCGTGTGTTTCCTAGAAGGGCTCTGCTTAGTTAAGACAGCTGTCCCTTTCACCAATAAAAATAAAGTAACTGGGGCTTGGCACCTGTAGCTCAGTGAGTAGGGTGCCGGCCACAAACACTGGGGCTGGCAGGTTCGAATCCAGCTTGGGCCAGCTAAACAACAGTGACAACTACAACAGCAAAAAAAATAGCTGGGCGTTGTGGTGGACACCTGTAGTCCCAGCTCCTTGGGAGGCTGAGACAAGAGAATCACTTAAGCCCAAGAGTTTGAGGTTGCTGTGAGCTGTGACGCCATGACAATCTACTGAGGGTGACAAAGTGAGACTCTGTTTCTAAAAAAATAAGTAAATAAATAAAATGATTGGGGGTAAGAGGAAGGCAAAGAAGGCTCCAGAACAGTTCACAAACCCAGTAGCTTACTCAGCCTAGTTCCTTAGCTAGGAGTAACTATCTGGTGACATCAATGAGCAATAAATGGTTCATATTTAAGAATATCCATGGCCAGGTGAGGTGGCTCACGCCTGATGCCATCACTGTACTCTAGCCTGGGTGACAGTGAGACTGTCTCCAATAAACCAACGAAACATATCCAGGCTAGGCTGAATTCTTTTTTTTTTTTTTGAGAGAGTCTCACTTTGTTGCCCTCAGTAGAGTACCATGGCATCACAGCTCATAGCAACCTCAAAACTCTTAGGCTCAAGCAATTCTCTTGCCTTAGCCTCCCCAGTAGCTAGGACTATAGGTGCCTGCCACAACACCAGGGTAGTTTTTCTATTTTCAGCAGAGATAGGGTCTCAGTCTTGCACAGGCTGGTCTCAAACTCCTTAACTCAAGCAGTCAACCCACCTTGGCCTCTCCGAGTACTAAGATTACAGATGCGAGCCATCATGCCTGGCCCAGGCCATGTTGTTTTATCAGTAGAGTAGGGGGAAGAGTTAAAACTTGTTAACAGACAAAACAGTGAAGGTAAGTAAAATGTGGTATTAGCTAATAAAATTCAGTTTGAGATATGTAGTTCTAATTAAAATTATTTTGTTTTAAAGCCTGAAAGCACATTTACAAATATAAAAGGTATAAAAAGCTGGTCTCTGTGTCAGAATAGTGCAGCCACTGAGGAGGTCCTTATGGGGGACCCAGCAATCCAATCCTGGGTATTTGGCCGAGAGAGATGGAAACTAGGTTCACATAAACCTGTGTATAACTGTTTATGGCAGCATTATTCAAAACTGCCCAAAGCTAGAAATACCGCAGACGTCTTCCTGTGGATAAATGAAGCTGGTACATCAGTGAATACTGCTTTGCAATAGAGAGGAACCTGTATGTGTGCCAGTTTGGGGGAATCTCAGAGGCATTTCACTGAGGGGAAAGGGGCCAGTCCCTAAAGGTTATGCACTGTGTGATACCATCTCTATGGTGTCTCAAAAAGATAAGAGTATAGTGACAGAACAATTGATGGTGGCCAGAGGTTAGGGTAAAGAAGAGTACAGAAGAGGGCAGGCACTGGTCTTTTTAATTTTTCTACAACTCTGCACTCTTTAGTAAAGAGCCAGTGCTGCAAAGCACATAAAAGGCCATTTCACTGCTGTGCTGAGAGACAGAAAACAGCTAACGTTGCTGGGACTGAAGGCATTTGAAGAACCCCAGGGGAAGGGAGGGTCTGGTATGTAGGAAGCCGTGTGGCTCCATTCCACTCTACCCACAGCTGTCAGGTTTGGCTACTTGAACAAAGGAAGGCAGAAAGAAAACAGCAAAGAATCACTAAATTAGGTGCCAACTTTTTCTGCTCTCTTAATCCATACCAAACTTCCCAATGACCTAGTAATTCTTAATATTTACATGCTATACATCTGTAATGGGGAAATGGCAGTCATAGTACTCCTTAGATACTGAGAATCACCAGTCACTTGTGGAGGCCCTACGAGCCCTGGCTTGGGTGCCAGCTCTGTACCTAAGTCACAGACTCCTGTGCCTCATCTTCCTCTGAAACCTTGGCTAGACTTGAACTTTCCAGGATTCCTCGATCAGGAGGGACCTTGAAGCTTAAGTGCTTAAGGGTCAACATCTGGAGTTCTATCGTCTAAGATTCCATCTGAGATGGCCTGAAAAAGTTGTGCCACTAGAGGAAAGTGTAAACCATGGGGCTAGCTACACTCCCATGTCCTTTAAGATTCTCAAACTGGGAGTGTCTTCCTTAGAGAACATCTAATCTACATCCACCTAGATGAGAAAACCAAGGCCTAGGGAGAAGTGCTACTAGAATCTGAATTCCTGGTCTATAAGTCACACACACAGCTCACTGGCCACCCAGATTCCATCAGGGATTGGAGGGGAGCATTTGCCTAATGAGATTCTTCTCAAAGGCAGAAATAGCTCTAAGGTTAAATATTCTTCAGTTCAGGAGAGGACTGGGGAGACTGTACTATCCCAGCAATTATTCTTCTCGGCTGGACGGTTCAAGTTCTTCCCACCTAAAAACTTGCCAACCAACTTACCACACAGACTAAGTCAAAAACAAGGATGACTTATTGGGGCCTCAAACTCTTAATACCAAACTTTTCATTTCCACAGATTGCATTAATGGTCCACATTCACTCATTAAGCCTCTTTCAACTGATAACCTGAGAACCATGTTATATAACTCAAAAGACCTAGAATGATGTCTCACCCTGACAGTGATTTTAGGAAGCTCAGTTCTGTAATATGGAGATGACACCTGCAGTACTAGGGAGTGTTCTATGTATCTGAGCACCTGTGTAAATGGTACATGTCCCAGACCACTCTGGTCAGATGCTTGAAATGAAAGGGGCTGGTGACCATTTTATTGCAGACCTATACCCAAGAGAGTGGCACAACACTGGCATTTGGAAAAATCACATCTTACCTGAGTTCTCCCTTCCTTACAGGACTTTTCATCCTATTTATCAGATGGACTACATTTGTCACCAAAGGGAAATGAGTTTTTGTTCTCACACCTCTGGCCTTTGATAGAGAAGAGGGTCACTTCTCTGCCTTTGCTGCTTCCTTACTGGCGAGATGTGGCAGAAGCAAAGCCTGAATTAAGTCTGCTGGGAGACGGAGACCATTAGTCATCACTGGAAACCCAAGTCTGGCTGGTAATCCACAGAACTCAATTTGCTAACATACAAAGATTCCCAGGAGATCAACAGAAGAATATTTTTGTTTTCAAGCTTAAACAATTCCTCATGCCTCTAGATCAAAAACCACAGTTGTCACCAATATTAATAAAAATATTAGGCTTTTTCAGGGAAATTTTGTACTTATCTGTACACTGTGTTTTGATAGTAAATATTTATTGCTTGGTGCAGATAGTATTAGTGCCATGGCTATAAGATATAGCCTGAGCAGTTTATAAATTCTATGTATTGGCAAAAAGGTAAGACAATTATTTTTTTAAAAAGTCACAATTTTATAAAAATGTTTTTTTACATTCTGGTAACTGTTTCACTCATACATACACCCACACACCCCATTCACCTTATATCAAATTCTGAAAGTATAACTAAAATGTAAGAATATTGTATCTAGTTAAAAGATAGCAAATACCATAAGGCACAAAGTTCAAGTATTAGTGTAACAAGTATCTGTGTAACAAACATCCTTAGAGGGAGAAAAAAGGCATGATTTGTCACAGGTTGGGTTAATTGCCCTCAGAAGTTTACAAGTTATCTCAGTTAAAATGTGTTGCTTGGTGAGGACACTTCAGTTCTGGGGATGTAAAATTTTGAACTAATTTTATGGAAAACAAATCAGAGTAACAACTTTTACCCTTCACGGTAAATGCAGATAGATCATCTAGAATCCTGAAGCACTAAAGCAAGAAGTGATTCAAATATTCACTGAGGGTCACTGAGAAGGGTTTCTAGGGCATCTCTTCTCAGAGGAACAGGCCCCGCCCAGGGCAGGAGCATTTCCTCCCCTGCTGACTCGTCCCTCCTCAGCCTATTCAACCACCTAATCTCTGGCGAGAAATACTTCACCCTCTTGTGTTTGAAAACAGGCAACCATGCTCTTTCTAATTGTATTTTGAAGTAGTTCAGGCTTTGTGGACAGTGAATTTTTTAAGAGCATGGTAACAGTATTGAGGGACATGAAGATACTCATAAACATGGAAAAACTTACCAGGAAATTAAGGTTCTAAACAGTTGGTGGGATTCTATTTGTAACCCTCACCACAAGCTAGATTGTTTTAATTCTGCAAAGTATTAATCTCAGAAGTAGGATGAGGCATATTAACCCAAATGATTTCTACCTTTAGACATATAATAAAAGCTCTGGGAAATACCTATAGGTAATATATAACTGGGTTTATCTCACTTCTTTGTCTCTACTTGAAGACAAATAAATAAATCTATTCTGTGTTCCAGTTGTCCTCACAAATAACTGCTAAGTGCCTCATTATGTATTCAGCCGATCAATTACAGTGTATACAAAAGAAAAACTGATCATCTCCCTAATCAGTGCTGTTAATATAAAAGGTTAATTTACAAAAACGTAAATATTTATAGCCTAATCCACCTGTATTGTCTGTTTTTCCACCACAGGTCAAAAGATATTTTAAAGTTCACAAAAACTAAAACCTGAAAGCCTCAACATAAGCTAAATTCACCTTACCTCTTCAAAGGAAAAGGGCCTCACCACACAGTTATTTACATGCAGGAAGTTCAAACACATGACCAGCATCTGCTGTTAGTCACTTCCTCATTTCTTCCAAATCTTCACTAAACATATGCTGTGATTTTAGGTCAAATCTATAAAAATATTTTGCCCTTAAGCCAAAAGAGCCTAGAATATGGAGCCCTAAACTAGCACTCTGTTTCTTTGCTGTCAACACGATTCTGACGCTGTAGTTTAAAGGAGGTGGCCTTTTCACTTCTGGTGATTGGATGGTCTGTGAGATCTTCAAATGATTTGGCAGCTGTGCTGCTATTTGGGAAGGGGTCCTTCTCAAAACCGTCCTCGTCCACATGCGAGTCTGTGCTGGGGTCCTCCTGAATGGTATCCATTCTCTGGTGGTCCAGCTTCGGAGCCACAGCTACTACTGGGATCACGGGGGAGGCCTGTAGGCGGCCTGGAGTCTGGGGCGCAGGAAGTGGTTTGAGAACTCGAACCGATGCTGAATCCATGCTGCTCAGCATTTCAACATTCTGTAAAGATATGGATTTGATGGATGGGAATAAAGGATAAATCAGAGGTCCTCACAGCTCCAACCTTAGCAATCCAAGATGGCCTTAATTCTGTTGGCACTAAGATTTCTCTTGCTAAGGAGTGCTAGGTAAAACTTAACCTAAGAAGTTAACTCAAAGTACGCTTTCAAGTGTACTGAGAGTTTACCATTTGAGGACCCAAAAGATAACTTGAACTGTCAAGTTAGGTCCCTAAACCACAAAACAATCTCAAAACACTAACTCAGTCCTGAACAGTTAAATCACTCCTTATGGCTGTGGGAGAGGCAGAACAGCACTTTTTTGTGTGTGTTTTTCTTTCTGGAGAAAAGGTCTTGCTCTGTTGCCCAGGGAGGAGTGTAGTGGCATGATCACAACTCACTAAAGCCTCAAACTCCTGGGCACAACTGATCCTCCCACCTCAACTCCCCAAGTAGCTGGGAATACAGGCATGTGCTGGCACACCTGGCCAGGTTTTAAATATTTTGTAGACACAGGGTCTTACTGTGTTGCCCACACTGCTCTCAAACTCTTGATCTCAAGTGATCCTGCCTCAACCTCTCATAGTGCTGGGTTTACAGGCAAGAACCATCACATCTAGTCCTCTTCTCTTTTAAATCTCTTATCCATGCAACTAACCAAAGTTCATCTTCACTGTTGTCAGAAGAGTTAACACCCAACTTAGAACCTTCCGCTGCAACATGAACTTCCACCAGACAGAGCGAAGCTGCAAGGGCTGACAAGTTGGGGTCTCTTTCTTTCTTTCTTTCTTTTGAGACAGAGCCTCAAGCTGTCATCCTAGGTAGAGTGCCGTAGCATCACAGCTCACAGCAACCTCCAACTCTTGGGCTTAAGTGATTCTCTTGCCTCAGCCTCCCAAGTAGCTGAGACTACAGGCACCTGCCACAACGCCTGGCTATTTTTTGGTTGCAGTTATTGTTGTTCGGCGGACCTGGGCTGGATTCGAACCCGCCAGCTCAGGTGTATGTGGCTGGCACCTTAGCCGCTTGAGCTACAGGCGCTGAGCTACTTTTTCTTTCATATGGTGTACTTACACTGGGGTGGAAGAGTGACAGAGATTCATATTGCTTATCCAATTTCTTATCCTAGAAAGAAAACAATAGCAAGAAAAAAAGTCATTCCGACATATAAAATTCAGTTAATGAGTAAGTATTTTTTCCTCACAGGCTACATCTAATATCAGGTGATGAACTTAGAACCTAAGTCGTAGACACTGGTAGCAGGTGTGGCAGATGAGAATGGGTTTCTCATGCCAGCTATCCACTGGGCCACCCGTCTAGAAGTGTTTACTTTGCATTCAAAGGAAATACGTTTTTTGGCATTAAGGGCAGAGAGAGGCAAGGTTTAAATGCTATTTTTCTGAGAGATAGCCCACCACACACTCTTGCACAGGTGAATAATAACAAGGGTATCTTCCTGTACATGCAGAGCACTATCCCAAGTGGGATAGTGTATACACTGTCACTGAGGCAGAATTACAGCCTCTCTCAGGATAGCCTCACACTGTCCTGGCTCACAGCCGCACTCTCTTCTCAGTTTCTGTGGCCCACACTCTGTTGGAGGAACTGGGCCACAATCCCTACATCTGCACAAGTCTCAACACATGGCCGTCTATTACCCCTATCCCTGCCTGTGACTGAAACATAACAGGTGACAAAGGCAAGACCAAGAATCAAGGCCTCAGCTTCTCATATGGCTACCATGAAGGTATCTTGGCCAGAAAGAGCCCCCACACTCCCTCTAGTCAGACACTTCCTTGGAAATCAAGGGTCATGTTTCACAGTCCACAGGTCACACAGTGAAAGCAACCATGACAGCTGGCACCGTCATCCAGACACATATCTTCTCCTGTCAAAGCTTCAACCCTGTCACCTTTAAAACAGCTTTACTTCAAGAGTAATGATCCCTAGAGATTTTCCTCCTTGCTCCCATCACACTTGCCACTCTGCTGAGGAAGAGCTGCTCAAGGAGAAGCCATGGGAAAGAAAAGGAAGCAGAAGGCGGGACAAATGCCTCTGTCATGAGAGTTAGCTGTGCTGGAATTTTTTTTTGAGACAGAGCCTCAAGCTGTCACCCTGGATAGAGTGCTGTGGCATCACAGCTCACAGCAACCTCCAATTCCTGGGCTCAAGCGAGTCTCCTGCCTCTGCCTCCCAAGTAGCTGGGACCGCAGGCGTCCGCCACAACGCCTGGCCATTTTTTGGTTGCAGCCGTCGTTGTTGTCTGGCGGGCCCGGGCTGGATTCGAACCCATCAGCTCAGGTGTACGTGGCTGGTGCCTTAGCCTGTTGAGCCACAGGCGCCCAGCCTCTGTGCTGGAATTTTTAAAGGGCTCATAGGAGGGGCACTGGGAAAAAGTTTCAGAGAACTCTGCAACCACAACATGGCCGGGCGTTGTGGTGGGCGCCTGTAGTCCCAGCTACTTGGGAGGCGGAGGCAAGAGACTCGCTTGAGCCCAGGAGTTGGAGGTTGCCGTAAGCTGTGATGCCACGGCACTCTACCCAGGGGGACAGCTTGAGACTCTGTCTCAAAAAAAAAAAAAAAAAAGTTTCAGAGAACAAGTCTGAAAGCCTGGGTCTGACTTCCTCATCTCTACAGCAGACAAATCCCCATTCCCCACAGATGCAAGATGAATGGATTCTTACTCAGTACCCGGAGTTCTTTAGAAAAGCCCAATTCAACTTGTAGCTATTATTCTGCTTTGAATGAGAATAGAAAACACTGCTCACTCTTTAGTTGGAAAGACCTGAATACCCTATATAATGACACACAGAATCTATATGATACATGGATTTGAAATGTTGCTGTGTGATACTGGTGCTATTGTAACAAAGTCAGCCTGAAACATCTTGTTTATAAATGACACTTCATTCACTAAAGGTCCTAGACAAATCGAGTTAAACAGTCTCTTGTGCTTAGAAGTATAAAATTCCTAAGAAATTATATTAGCATAAAACACCCACACAAAAAGAGTATCATTCTTTTTATTTATTTATTT
>CAUYRH010111529.1:0-28315 GCA_963574655.1 Perodicticus potto
AACCCCCCACCCCGCCTCCGCCAACAGATCAGAGGCATCAGCAGCTCAGAACTGGAAGGAAACTTTTTTTTTTTTTTGAGACAGAGCGTCAAGCTGTCACCCTGGATAGAGTGCTGTGGCATCACAGCTCACAGCAACCTCCAATTCCTGGGCTCAAGCGAGTCTCCTGCCTCCACCTCCCAAGTAGCAGGGACTACAGGCGCCGGCCACAACGCCTGGCCATTTTTTGGTTGCAGCCGTCATTGTTGTTTGGTGGGTCCGGGCTGGATTCAAACCCACCAGCTCAGGTGTACGTGGCTGGCACCTTAGCCCATTGAGCCATAGGCACCAAGCCTGGAAGGACCCTTAAAACACAACTATTCTAATCTCTTTGTGTACAGAGGAGGAAACTGATACCCAGGGAAAATGACCAGCCCAAATTAATCCAGCAAATTCATGGCAAAGAGGGGCCTAGAGCCTGGGTCTTTTCACTCCTAGTTCAGGGCTCTTTCCACCTCCCCAAGCCCTTGGCTCTCTTTGCCATGGAGTCCCTACCACCTCTTCATGGGGACCTGATGTGACCCAGGCCAGCCTCTTTAGGTCAGGAGTTCCCTCTGCAGCTGTTCAGGGCTCTGGGCAAGTTGTCTAAGCCCAGAATCCAGGGTTTGCTCAGAGCCCAGCTTTTCAGGGTCTGACCAGAGGTGAAGGAGGAAGGAGTGTGTGTGGGAGCCCCTTCCTTCTCCCTGCAGCTCACGAAACTGGCTGTGTCTCTTCTCACCCTCCTTTGATGTAGTCAAGGAAGGTACACTCTGACTCCACAGCAAAGGAAAGCAGGGTGACCTTGAAAACAAAAAGGAGTAGGGAACACGGGGTCAAGGGAAGATGGTTTAAGAGGTAAGAGCTGACATTTATAGAACATTGTGCAATTTTGCATGCATTCCCGCATGCGTTATTGCATGCAGTGCCCACAACTGCCCCGTGAAGTACTATTACTACCCCATTTTATAACCAGGAACACTGAGACTAAAAGAGGTGACATAACATGCCCAAGGACACTACCAAGACAGAGTGGGGACCTATTTGATTCCAGAGCCTGGACTCTTGACCTCAATAGAAGGGCCCCAATCTGCCACTGGAATATAGGGGCCCAAGCCAAGGACATGAGTTTCCCCTAAGTGGGCACTAGCTCTCCAACTCCAGAGCCCTAGGTTGGGATATGGAGGGACCTTCCTGACACACGGCTAACAACCCGCTAATGCCAACCAGCACCATGCTTCCACAAGCCACTGCTATCAAGCCCGAAATGTGACTCTTTGGTCTGTGCTTATCTTAAGCCTTACTCGTCCCTCCTCAACCCTCTTGGGGCCTCTCAGTCTCCACCCTCTCAGATCCGAGACCCTCATGAGCAGCATGTCCTTTTCCTGGAGGCAACTGACCACCCCGAGCGCCCCTCCCAAGCAGAGGCCTCTCCATCTATGGTATTAGCATTGGCTCTGCCAAGATAAGCAGCCACCCAGCAGCTCATTATGACAGCAGTTTGGGGTCATGGGGACAAGTCAAAGCCTGGCATCCCATACCAGTTAGATGAGGTGAGATAAGAGCAGAGGACTTTTTGCCTACGTAAGAGAAATAACTTCCCCTCTGGTATTTTGGGATCCTCCTATTGTTGCAGACGCAGCCATTTCTATGGGCTCACTGGGTAGACCAGGCAGGGGGTCCCAGCCTTGGAGACCCCACACACTGTGGTTATGGTGTTAGGTACCTGGATGAACCACAAAACCTCCTTCCAAGTCTGGTGGCTCAGACTTATTAGCAATGGCCTATAGTGGTGGATTCAACTGTGATATTAGACTCCCTAGGGAGCTTTTAAAACGTATTGCAATCTAGACAAATTATACTTCTGGGGCTACATCAGAGTTTCAGAAATCTTTTTTTTTTAAAGCACTTTGCACAAGTCTAATCCACAGCCAGGGTTGACTCCACCCCCAAGTCCCTATAACAGCAGTTCTCAATCTTTGGGTCGCGACCCCTTTGTAACAGTGAAAATACACCCTGCGTATCAGATATTTACATTACGATTCATAACAGTAGCAAAATTACAATTATGAAGTAGCAATGAAAATAATTTTATGGTTGGGGGTCACCACAACATGAGGAACTGTATTAAAGGGTCCCGGCATTAAGAGGCATCAGGAAGGTTGAGAACCACTGTCCTATAAGGAAACAATTCCCTAACCTGCCCGGCCACATGGATTCACCCAGGGACTTTTTTTTTTTTTTTTTTTGAGACAGAGCCTCAAGGTGTCACCCTGGATAGAGTGCCGTGGCATCACAGCTCACAGCAACCTCCAATTCCTGGGCTCAAGCGAGGCTCCTGCCTCTGCCTCCCAAGTAGCTGGGACTACAGGTGCCCGCCACAACGCCTGGCCAGTTTTTGGTTGCAGCCGTCATTGTTGTTTGGTGGGCCCGGGCTGGATTCGAACCTGCCAGCTCAGGTGTACGTGGCTGGCGCCTTAGCCCGTTGAGCCACAGGCGCCGAGCCTCACCCAGGGACTTGCAGGGTGAACGCAGACTTCACTTACTCCAAGAATGGTTCTTACACCAGCAGCATCTTGATGCTGGTTAGAAATACAGATTCTTGGCATTTTAACAAGATCCCCAGGGGATTCTACATGTGGGGAGTCAGGGATGAGCAGCACTGAACACAGACTCTTAGAATGGAATCCCAGGGAACTGGCCCAAGCATCTGTTTTTGGGTTTTTTTTTTCTTCCAGTTTTTGGCCGGGGCTGGGTTTGAACCCGCCAGCTCCGGCATATGGGGCCAGCGCCCTACTGTCACAGGCACCACCCAGGCATCTGTTTTTTAACAAGGATCTTGGATCCTGGGTGATTTTTCATGGTGAAGATTGGGAAATATTAGAGTAGAGGAAAGTCAGGGGACCTGGACCTAGACCAGCTCCGTCCCTGCCTCACTGGGACAAATCACGTTTCCCCCTCTGGGACACAGTTTCTTCACCTCTACAGTAAGAAGGCTGGGTGAGATCAGTGGGTTTTAGAACCTTTTTATTTTTAGTTGTACATCCAAGAGTTCCCAGCTGGAGAAGGTTCTGCCTCCCCTATGAGCATTTAGGAAGGGCTAGAAAAATTTGGGGAGTTCTCATAATGACGGGGGCCCTACTCCAGAGACCAGGGGTGCCAAACTTCTCACAATATCTGGGGAAGTCTTGTGAGATGAAGAATTATCCTGCTCCAAAGCTGACAGCACCCCCACTAAGAAAGATCACAGCTTTGAACAAAGGAAATATCATTCCAAGCCCCAGTCTTCGAAGCAGTTACAATGGGAAGAGGTGGCCAGTCCTCTTTGAATGCAGAGTACTTAACAGTTTACAAGCTTGCATCTCCTATGTGTCTGTCATGGTCACCTTGTACAGTAAACGGGGTAGGGATGACTTACTAGCCCATTTTACAGATGGAGAAAATAAGGTTCCTTAAAGGAACCCTAGAGCTCCCTCAGGCCGCCTCTGGGTCTAGAGTTGCAGTTTGCCTGACCTCAATGACTCAGCTTGGCTGTGTGAGCTGAGGGGATTATAGAGTGAGGAGCGAACACAAAGAGGGTGAGCCTGGATGTGTCTGCACTGCAAAGACAGTGGCCTGTTCTATAAATGTACCAAGGACTCCACCTCAGGGCCTTTGCACGAGCTGTTCCTGAAGCTGGAATACCCTTTCCCCAATATCCTTAATACTTGCTCCAGTTCATATTCCTTTACCATATTATGCCCCTTTCTGTAGCATTCATGCCCCCCCCAACACACACATGCATATGTACATATTTATTCTCTGTCTTCCCACACTAGAGTATAAGGAATTTGGGTCTGTCTTGTTCCCAGCAAATCTCCTGAGCCTAGAACAGTGCCTGGTGCATGGTTGTACTCAGCAAATATCCTGAAGACCAGCCCCCAGAAGCCACTGGGCCAGTGTGTCACCACAGGATGGGGGTGGGGTGGTCTGCCCTGCTGACTCCCAGGGCTGTTGCTCCATCTGCCCCAGCGCCCCCACCCTACTCTCTCCCAGTCTAAGTTCCACAGTCTAACCAACCCAGGATGGTTACACTTAGGCAGAGGCAGTGCCCACAGCAGCTCCAGCTCTGGAGTCACATGCGATGTTGACTCCTATCTCTACCACTCTGGAGCTGTATGACTTTGGCTGAGTCACTTCCCTACCTGCAGCCTAGGTTTCCTTTTTCATGACTAAGGGGATAATAATATCTGCCTCCCAGGGAAACAACTTAGAACAAGACCTAATGGGGAATTTCCTAGAGTAGGGGCCCAATAAACACGACTTAATTTCCTCTTCCTGCAGGAAGGCCCGTGGGCGTTTCTGCAGTTTCTCATTCTGTGCACAGCGCCTGTTGTGTGGTCTACACTGCTGACTCCCAGGGCTGTTGCTCCATCTGCCCCACCTCCCCCACCTCCACTCTCCCCCGGTCTGCGCGTGTGCACACACAGACGCTCGTTACTCCCTGGTGCCAGGCCTGGCTCGGGGCTCAGAATGCCTACACCTGGCTGTAGAGAGGGGTGGCTACTCACTGTGCCAGAATTCACGTATTTCTTTTTCTTCATTTTCTTTTTCGGATTTACTACCTGCAGCAAAAAACAGTTACTGGGTAAGGAGTGTTTCCAAGCAGTCAGGGCTGGTCCCTACGGCTTCCTCTGACCCTGGGTGTGGTCCCAGCCCTAGAAGAGTGTGGGGTATAAAGACCATAGGGGCTAGAGGAGTAGAGTTTAGGGAGGTTTCATGGGAGACTGGTATTTAGTTACACAACTGGTCTAGATCATACACAGTATCCCATGATCAACCCAGAATATTTATTTAACCTCTTTCCCACTGCTCCCGAAGTCTGTCCTCTACCCTAATAGCCAAAGTAGGTTTGAGGTCGCAAAGTGGCCCTGTCTGTACCTGTCCCTTGCATTGACTCAGGCTGTTCCCCTTATCCCAGATGCCCTCCCCTCTTCCCTCAGCCAATTCCAATTTTCTCCTTTGGAACACAGCCCAGGGGCTGCCCTGGGGCTCTGAGGCTCCCTCTCCATCACCACCACCTTTACTTGGCAGAGAGAGCGTCCTCAACTGTTCTTCATGGATAAGCTTTAAACTCCAAGCCAGACCTATTGCCAGATAAGAAATTACATAGTACTTGCTGGTGGGCTAACTCGGTGGCCTCAACCACGGGCGATTTTGCCCCCTGCCCAGGATATTTGGTAATGTCTGGTAAGTTTTGGTTGTCACAACTAGGGGAGTGGGTAGGAGCTGGGGATGCTGCCAAACATCCTACAGCGCACCAGACAGTCTCCCACGATCAAGAACACTCCAGTCCCAAATGTCAGCAGTGCCAAGGCTGAGAAACCCTGGGCTAAGTGACGAGGGCAACCTTGCCCTGAGAGTCCCCCCACAGGACTTACTGTATTTGTACTCTCATTTGAACCTGGCCAGCTGTTTTTTTGTTTTTGTTTCTAATAGGGGAAGTCTGGGCATAATCTTCCCCAGATGTCCCATCAAAGCAAGGTGATTCTCACACCCCTCTGCTGCTTGTTGGTTTCTGGTGAACTCATTCCCCCTCTCCCGCATCTCCTGTTCTTCCCCAAAGTGTGGTCATCTGCATCTTCAGCTGTTATCTCTTCCGTCTGAATGAGTACTGATATCTCCTTCTACGTTTCCACTCTCTAATACAACTGTCTCAGTGTCCTCAGATCTTTGTGTAAAGTGGGCACTGCAGTAGCGCCCTGTTGCCCTGCGGTTTCAGGTGCTCCCAGCACACCCCCCACCCCCCAGGGAGCAGCCGCCCTGCCCTTGGTGACTGCCTGTCAAGTTCCACACAGGGGACAGGCTCCACCTAGGGGCCAGCCCAGGAACCTCTCCCGTCCACTAAGTCTCAAACTCTGATGACCTTCCTCTGCTGATGCCTTCTAGGGGACCCAGGGCAGGTCTGGGGGCTGCCCTCCTGTGCATGGGGGCACCCAGGGGCTCTCAGGGCCTCAGAACGGTGCTGGCTCTGGGGACACAGCAGTGAGGGAGACACCACCCCACTCTGGAAGACCCCACAGTCCTCTGCAGGGTAGTTAGTATCAAAATAGGTAATAGCCACAAGGGCCCACAGGGGGACCAAAGAGAGGTCTCCACTGCAGATGGTGGGGTGGGGTGGGTGTGCAGGTAGAGACAGCGGCCTGGAGGACAGACATCCACAAGGGCCAGCAGATCCTAGCCAGGCAAGAGGTTCAAAAGCCTCAGATGGCAGCATGAAGCTGATAGTGGCAGATGAGCAGAAGGAAGCGCAGGGGCCAGCCCCCAGGGGCCTCCAAAGGTGTCTGACGTGACACATGTCTCTACTTACATACACAGAGCGCAGGTGGCTAGCAGGGGCACAGAATCCCTCATAAAGTAGCTTAGACTTTTCCCGGTAGGTCAGTGGATCTCAGCTAGGGTGGGAACATCTCTTGGCATCTCCTCCCATCTCCCCTGTGAACCAGGCTGAGATAGCGGACGGGATGCTGCAGACAAGCGTCAAGCAGGGGGGCAATGTGGCCAGATTACAAGTTTGGTGGAACACCCTGGTTACCATAAGGAGGACGGAAGGAGGCGGGAGGCCATGAAGAGGCTATTGCAAAGCCCCGTGCAGGGCGGATGATGATGGTGGTGGACTGAGATGAAGGGAACAGATGTTGGAAAATGTAGGCAGAAGAAGGGCACCATTTGCTTGTGGACCAGATGTGGAACATAGGGTGGGAGATGACTCCCGAGGTGGTCTTGGCCCTTGGGTTGGGATCATAGGAGACAGAACCAGCTAGCCAGTAGGTTTAGTCAATGCATTCAGTTTTGGAAGGCTGAAGACCAGCAAACAACTGGACAAACAGTCTGACACCCCAGGTACCGCCAGGGCCCGAGGCATGGGTCTTTACCAGATGAAGCCTGTTTGCTGTACAGTCAAGGCCTTCCTGAGCCCAAAGCAGCCTCCCCCAGGACCGACAGAGTTGAACTCCTTTGCCACCTGACGGCCTTTCAGTGTGTGAAAATGGTGCTCCCGCTTCCCCAGATGGCAACTTCTCTTACTGATTATAAAAAGGCAGAGATCAATAATTGAGAGAACAGGTCAATCCAACATTTTCTGCTTTTAGCCCAAGAGATTTGACCTCTTCCCTTCACTTCCCTAAAAATCTCCTCAAAGGAAGCCAGAGAAAGGTGAAATCTGCTTCTCTCTGCCTAGGTTGGGAGGGAAAAGCCAGTCCCTCTCTTTATAGATGTAGAAAACAAAGCAGTTTACTGTATCAGAGCCCTTTCAAAGAAATTCATCCACGTTCCCTCTTCACAATAGCCATATTCAATTTAATTCAGCATGTAATGTACAACAGGCACCTACTGTGTCCCCATCAGGCCTGGCCAGTGAAGGGAGGTAACTGAAAGGGCTGCCACTTTGCCTGTCCTTGGGATGTCTAGTTGGAACATAAGATCTGCTCACTTGGTGCAGAGGTACAGGGCAGGGGAGTGGTAGTTTCAAGGAGTTCGGATCCAGTGCTGGGACTCAAAGCCCACTCTACCTGACTTGACCAGCTGAGTGGCTGCTGGCATGAGGATGGCTCCAGTTTGGTAGGATGGGTATGAAATGTGAATCTCCTGGCACCCTGATGTTCAGCAGATGACAATGTAAGACAGTGCTGACCTCTGGGCCACGCACTTTCCATTAACTTAATTTAATTCTCAGTTTGCATGGTACAGGGTGGTTCAGGGACCTAGCCGAGGTCGCGTAGCTAGTAAGTGATAGAGTCAGGATAAGAACTCGAGCAGTTATTTGGGTGAGAAGGATCTGCCATTAAGTAGGTTTGGCATGAACCATGATGTCCATGAGAGTTCAGAGAAGAGAGAAAGCACAGGAGATGAGGGTGGCTGGGAAGGCCACTTGGGGGCAGCAGGATCTGAGCTAGACTGCGAAGGTGGGCAGGGCAGTGCAGAGGGAGAACACTGTCCTTTGAGGGCAAATGCCATTATCTCAGGTGCCTTGTCCAAGGCTCTCCCGCTCCAGGGCCAGATCAAGGAAGGAATCCAGACTCCTGTTGTCGACTCACTCTTTTGGGAAAAGGCAAGATACTTGGGAGGCCCTGAAACTGTTCTGACTAAAAGCAGAGAGCCACCTTGAGCCCAGAACCTTCTTCTCATCCTGCCCCCCACCTACTGCCCCGCCCCCACTCCTATCACCCTCCCCATGTCAGAAGTGCTCTTTAGGGTGACACTGTAACATGGCGATTGGGAATCAGACAAGTCTGGGTTGTCTGCCTCTTGAGTTACTGAACTATGTGGCTTTGGGAAAATTCTCACACTTCTCTGAGACTCAATCTTTGTAACTGTAGAATGGGACAATAACACCCACCTGACAGGAAAACATGCAAAGCCCCTGGCCCAGCACATGGCTCACTGTAGTCCTCAGTGACTAGGAGCCATTCATCATTAGTGCAAGCCCCAGACTTCAGGCCTCACCTCGTAGATGTTAAATTGGCTCTGCCCACGGGCCAGCTCCCGATAGCTGGTGGTGAACTCCCCGATGAAGTCATGGCTGCAAGGAAAGACTGCTGCTGAGACCCAGCCTCGCCTCCCACACATCCCTTCCCCTGGCTCCCAATTCTGAGTGGGACTCCAGGAGCATACACCAGCAAAGAAGCTGGTTCCTGGGAAGACAGCACAATGTCACCCGGGAGCAATAAACCCCACAGCCCTCTAGCAAAGAGCAGAGCCTGGGAGGAATAGGACCCACTTCCATTTGGATTCTTGTTTGAACAAACCAGTAAGAAAAGATATTTAGGGGATAACTGGGAAAATACAAATGAATATTGGGTCGTGTTTGAGACCTATGTTCAGTGTGTCACGTGTGATAATGGCATTTGTAGTTATAGGGAAAATGTCTTTAGTTTTTAAGACATTCCCAATGAAATACTTAGAGGCAAATGCCATGATGTCTATAATTTACTTTTTTATTTATTTTTTAGAGACAGGATCTCACTCTGTTGCTCAGGCTAGATGGAGTATAGGGATGTGATCATAGTTCACTATAACCTTGAACTTTTGGTCTCAAGCAATTCCCCTGCCTCAGCCTTCCGAGTAGCTGTGACTACAGATGCACATAACGACACCTGGCCAATTTTTAAATAATTTCTTTGCAGATTAGAGGTGGGGTCTCTGTATGTTGCCCAGGATGTTCTTGACCTTCTGGCCTCGAATGATCCTTCTACCTTAGTCTCCCAAAGTACTGGGATTATAGGTGTGAGTCACTGCACTCAGTCTATAATTTACTTTAAACTACATTAGCATAAAACAAAGGAAATATGATAAAATCTAACAATTGTTAAATTCAAGTGATGGGCTGAAAGATGTTCATTAAATTCTCCTCCAATAAACTTTTTTTGGGGGGGGAGTCTCAGACAGAGTCTCTCTCGGTCACCCTGCGTAGAGTGCCGTAGCATCACAGCTCACAGCAACCTCAAACTCTTGGGTTTAAGTGATTCTCTTGCCTCAGCCTCCAAAGTCCAATAAACATTTTTTTTTTTTTTTTTGAGACAGAGCCTCAAGCTGTCACCCTGGGTAGAGTGCCATGGCATCATAGTTCACAGCAACCTCCAATTCTTGGGCTCAAGCGAGTCTCCTGCCTCCGCCTCCCAAGTAGCGGGGACTGCAGGCGCCCGCCACAACGCCTGGCCATTTTTTGGTTGCAGCTGTCGTTGTTTGGCAGGCCGGGGCTGGATTCGAACCCGCCAGCTCAGGTGTACATCGCTGGCGCCTTAACCCGTTGAGCCACAGGTGCCCAGCCCCAATAAACATTTTTTTAACAAAACAACTAGCACTATGTACAGCTGGACAGCTGGGGGTGTTCTCTGCAGTGCCCACACCTTCTAGAGTGTGTTTATGTTGAGTGTTGTAAAACCTTGCACAAAGCAGGGGTCCCATGACCCCATGGTCAATTCCCTTTTACCCTCACTATCCCTGTGAGAGGGCAGTGCTTAATGTGATGACCTGGGTTGTCTGGCTGGAGAGTGATGCTCTCAAAATACAGCGAGCCAACATATTCTGATACATTTTACAGCTCTCAGCCTTCTGACTATGAGCAACATGATGGGACCCAGTGGCGGCTGGTGGCTGTCCCCAGCTGCCATTTAAGAGGAGAATATTTCAGAAGTATGGACACACCAGAGTAAGATGAGGTGAATCATGGGTAGAAACATGAAGAGGTGAGGAGAGACGAGGGAGCAGTTACGAAGGTGGTGCTGGCGTGGGGGTTTCTCGGGAGAGTGTGAGTTTCTCGAAAGGGGGTTTCGGCCTCACTTCAAGACGCACGAACAAAGTATTTTACATAAGGTGAGACAGTATCCCCCATACACTGTCACAGATGTGGGAGGTACCAATGGAGATTAGGGGATTTTGCGGTCCCCCTAAATCGCTCCTTGGTACAGAGAGGTCATAAAGTCAGGGTGACATATCTGGATTTGGCTCAATGGACAAGTAGGAGCCAGTGAGGGTTTTAGACTAAAGCGTTAAGCAGCCTGTTCTTGTCCTTGTCTGTGAATTCTCAGCAGCACTGGCTCCTAGGGGGCACTGAAATCTACAAAAGGGGACAACTGTGGCCTCCTAAAGACCCTGGATGGGAGCCACCACACCAGCCATACACAGCCCCACTCAGGCACCATCCACAGCCCATTCCCCAGTGCACTCTCTGCAAACAGCTCCTTGGATAAACTGAGAGCTATATGTGCACTACCAGTCTCCCCCGTAGACTTTGGGGAGTTTCATCTTCTGTACCTCAGTTGTCCCACAATGTGTAGCTCAAGGCCTCACACAGAGAACATGTCCATGTGTGCTCAGGGGGGGACTAGTACGTGAGTCCTGGAATTTGCATACCTCCAAAAATCCTAAATTCTACCCAATGGTGAGGCTGCAGGCACTGGCTGGCCACTGGGCAGCTATGTGGGAGGAAAAAAGACCTCTTATCCCTCTCATGTCGTATCCTGCAGGACACAGGTCCTCTGGTGCCTCAGTGGAGCTGCATGGGGACGAGCCACTGCAGCAGGAAAACCCAGGCTCCCTCACCCACAGGGCTGCCATGGGTGGCGGCCTGGACACAGCCCTTTCCATGTGAGTGCAGGGTTCAGCCCCCTCCCCAGCAGCCGCCCCCCCCCCACCTCTTGCCCTCCTGGACACTTACCTGCCGTCGCGATCCCAGTCATACACCTCCACCTTGATGGTCCTGTAAGACAAAGGGTCCTGGGTGGGATGGGCTTAACCCCGCACCCGGACAGCCTACGGATGGAACCCTCCTTTTCCTCCTGGACCAGAAAGGGATGCAAGGACACCCTCCAGGCTCCAGGGTCCTGGGTGGGGCGGTAGCAGCCAGAGAAACAATGAAACTATCTTTAGCAAAGGCCTTAGGAGCAGAGGCAGCAGCCCAGAGCTACACAGGGACTTGTTGGAATTTCAAGGAGGATGTGGAAAAAAACAGCTTCAGACTTCATGTCACCCCGCCTTCTTGGCCACCCCAGATAGGGCATAAGCCCCAGCATGAACCCACACTGTGGACTTTCCAAGGATGGAGCCATGTGAGCGGGAGTGCGATGCTCCTCAGATCTCAGGCCCCCTTCTTCTGGGGAGGGGGTAACAATTCTGTGTGTTGGGACCCTGGGTCCCAGAGGCTTGGGTGTGGGAGCCAGCCCTGCACATCAAGGATGGGCCCAGGGGTCCTGGCTCGGGGACTGCCTGCTGAGGTTTTTCATCCCCACGACTGGCTCCTGAGTGAGGGTGTAATTATCTTCACATTTTAGCCTGGCTGCTTTAATTAGTTTGTTTTGACTCCTATGCATGGGGCTGGGCTTTGAGAGCCCATTTTATTTTTAGCCACGTTCCCATGGTAACAGGCTAGCGGACCAGAGCTGGAAGGAGGAAGGTGGAGAGTTGCCGTTAACCCTTGGTGCCAGCTGCTTGGTCCTCAGGGGATGCCCAGGGACAGGGGAGCTGCCAGGGTCCCACAGACATGTCAGGGGCAGTGGGGGTGAGAGAGGCCTGTGGAGCCAGGATCTCAGCCCTCAGTTCTAAACTGGGTGCAGAGAGGCAGCTGCCTGGGCCTGTCTTCTGTTAACATCCAATCTTCTTGCCCATGGCCCATCTCAGGTCTGCAAGGAGTGGGTCTTTAGGGTCTGTGTCCCCAGAAGGAGGCGCTGTCTCCCTTCAGATGAGCCTCCTCAGGGCAGGAGGGGCAGCAGGGGGGAAACCGTTCTGGAATGAAGGAATGCCTAGTAGTCTGTCTCCAGGCTGGATTTTTTGCAAACTATGACTCTTGTAAAATGGGGCAGGCATAGAAGCCCACCATTTAAAGGAAACTCTTTTAATTCTTGTGAAGAACAAAAAACTATGTCTCTTTAAGGTGAATTATTGTGGTAAGAAAAATGCTAAATCCCTGAAGGTGGGCTGGTAAACTGGACGGAGTGGAAAGAGGCTGGGATGCAGAGCTGGGCGGAAGGCACTCGGCTATAGCTGGGGGACCTGGGGATGTCACTGAAGCTCCTCAAACCACAGACCACCGTTTTAAAGTAGGGATAATAATGGCCTTGCAGAATAGCTATGACCAATCTGTAAAACCTGCCTGCCACAGGTGGCGGCTGTGTCTCAGTGAGTAGGGCACCAGCCCCATATAACGAGGGTGGCAGGTCAAATCCTGCCCCGGCCAAACTGCAACAAAAAATATCTGGGCGTTGTGGCAGGCGCCTGTAGTCTCAGCTACTTGGGAGGCTGAGGCAAGAGAATCGCCTAAGCCCAAGAGCTGGAGGTTGCTGTGAGCTGTGATGCTATGTTACTCTACTGAGGGCGATAAAGGGAGATTCTGTCTCTAAAAAAACAAAAACAAACAAACAAAAAACCTGCCTGCCAAAGAGCTGAGGTTGCTGTGAGCTGTGATGCTATCACACTCTACTGAGGGCGATAAAGTGAGACTCTGTCTCTACAAAAAAAAATCAAAACAAACAAAAAAAAAACCCTTCCTGCCGCATGGGAAGGTGAAAACACCTCCTACTTATCAGTTGGCTCTATTCAGGTAGTTTTTCATAAGAAATTTACTTAAATTTCTTTCAAGAAATTTCAAGATTTAAATTTACTTAAATCTTGAGTATCTGGGCTCAGCAACTCCCAATTCCTGGAATGACGAGGCTCGAGGTGAGCTCCATGGCTGCTAAGCCAGGCTGGATGGCAGAATCACCAGCGAGCTTTTCAGACAGACTCCCAGGACCAGTTCTCACAGCTCTGGGTGCAGGAATCTGTTTTTAAAAATTCCCTGGTGACTGTGCTATGTGTTCAAGAGTGATGACCCTCACCCCCTCACTTTTATTTGGGGAAACTGAGCCCTAAAGGCCTCCAGTGACTTGCCCACAGTGAATTATCTGATGAGACAGGACAAAGTCCCTGACTGCAAGTCCAGGTCTCTGCCCACCATCCCACAAAGCTGAAGTCTCTGTTCTACTTACCTGCCTCTCAGATCTCCCCCAGAACCCTCCAGCCCTGCAGGGGTCCTTCAGAAACCACAGCAAGAGGTAGCTCTCCTATGTCCACCAACACCAGCCCCTCAGGTGACTAGATCAGTAAAAACCACATGCTCAGAGGCTATAGGAGGACCCACGTCATGACAACAGCCATAGATACCCACAAAAGCACTACGGAGATTTTTAAAAACCCCACAGCCAGAGGGCCTGAGTTAACTGATCTAGACAGGACTCCGGCATGGACAGTTTCTTTTGTTTGTTTCTTTTTTTGAGACAGAGTCTCACTATGTTGCCCTTCGTAGAGTGCTGTGGTGTCACAGCTCACAGCAACCTCAAACTTGGGCTTAAGCAATTCTCTTGCCTCAGCTTCCCAAGTAGCTGGGACTACAGGTGCCCGCCACAATACCCGGCTATTTTTTTTGTTGCTGTTGTCGTTGTTTAGGAGGCCTAGGCCAGGTTCGAACCTGCCAGCCACGGTGTATGTGGCCAGCGCCCTAACCACTGAGCTATGGGTGCCGAGCCTGGGATGAGTAGTTTTAAAAAGTTCCCTGACTTATTCTAATGTATAGCCAGAGCCACTGACCTTCTCTAGACTGGAGTATCAGTTTTCAAATGTGGAACCCCCCTGGAGCTTTAGAGATAATTGATTTTTTTTTTTTTTTTTTTTTTTGAGATTGTGTCTCATTATGTCGCCCTTGCTAGAGTACTGACGTCTTAGCTCACAGCAACCTCAAACTCTTGGGCTTAAGTGATCCTCTTGCCTTAGCCTCCCAAGTAGCTGGGACTACAGGTGCCCACCACAACATTGGCTAGTTTTTAGCGACAGAGGTCTCACTCTGGCTTAGGCTGGTCTCAAACCTGTGAGCTCAAGCAATCCATCCGCCTTGGCCTCCCAAATGCTGAGATTACAAGCATGAGCCACCACGCCCAGCCTGAGATATTGATGTTGATGCCTCACCCCAGAGATTCAGATTCAATTGGTCCAGGGTATAGCCTGGGCATGGGGATTGATAAAAGTTCCCCAGAGGATCTGAACTTGAAGCCAAGGTTGAGATTACCTGGCTTCTGCAAACTTACCTGGCTTAATTTGAGACTCCAGGGATAGCTACAACCTGGGGGTCAGATTAGCTCAGAAGCTACAACTACAATCCTAGGGCAGAAAGAGGTGACAGAAATGGTACCGAGACAATGCAGAAGGGAATGGGGAGAAGCCAAACACAGCTGACCGCTCCATTTACAGCTCTGCTGCTATCAGCCCTAACAGGGCTGCCCCAGCTCAGTACTTGGGGCCTGTAGGCCTTGGGTCCCAAGCCCTTAGCACTGACCCACCAAAAGCTTATGTCAGCTGACTATGACTCTAGGGACAGCTCCTAAGAGAATGGGCTCCTGGTTATGGAACAAAAAAAAATAAGCCTCTCCAGCACACAAAATAAACATCTTATCTGGTATAAAAAGGCTCGGAACATGGGGCCCTAATCTGGAGACAGCAAGGTGGACAGGGAAAACCCCAGGCTCTGGGGTGAGCAGCCCCGGGTGGCAGGCCCCGCTCTTCCAGGTACTGGGTTGGGTGCGTGCTGTGAACAGCTGGCTTAAGTCTCAGAGACTCTACCCCTCTGTAAAATAAACTTTATCATTCATCATTTACATGGTCAGTATTGGCACACATTCATTCCTGTCTAAAACAACTCTTTTTCCCAAGCTCCCCTCTCCCAGACACTTCCCATGTACCAAGAAAATGGCAGCTCTGTGAGGCCAGGGATTTCAGTTTGTTTAGTGCTTTATCTTCAGCATCTAGAACAATGCCTGGCATATATTAGAAGCTGCATAAATATTTGTTGGTTGACTGAGACCTGCTAACAACCTTGTGAAATGGGTTATGCAGGTAACAATACCCTGGTTCCCCCAAAATCACAAAAGGAGGCCCAGAGCATGTGGCTTTCCCTGGATCAACAGCTGTTCAGTGGTGACACCAGGAGCCAGTGTCCTGGACTCTGGACACTTAGGGCCAGAACAACACAGCCAGGTCTGTTTGAACCTCAGCAGGTGAGTAAGAATGAGGCATGCAGGCAAAGCCCCAGGCTGCCCTCCCTGCACTCCACCCAGCTCCATCTCTAGCGTCCTCTGAGCCAGAGATACAAGGTCTTCCTCCTAATGAGCCGCCCCCAGGCAAAGAAAGAGAAATTTCCCAGCTGCCTACAAGTCCCAAAGGCAAAAGGCCTCAAGAGGTTTGCCCTAAATTGCCTGAGTCAGTCCAACACTCAGAGAGGCTTCAAGAAGGAATAGTAGTGTCAGGGCTTTTCCTGGGCCAGGCAGTGAGCCTGGCATGGTGGACACAGGGGTCAAATTCCCAGTGCCTCCGCCTGCACCATGCACCTTGGGTTGCAACGACTCTCCCTCCTGAGTCTCAGCTTCTACATGTGCAAACCCAGCACTAATGCCTGGCCCTCCTGGTGGGACACAAAGGAGAGGCAAGCTGGTCATTCAGAGTGCCAGAGTGTGAAGCTGTGGTGAATCCTCTCCCCTCTCCAGGTGAGGACTCTGTACGCTGAACACCCTCTTCAAATCTACTCATTCAACATTAAGTGTGAGTGAGCGGCAGCAGCCCAAGCCAGACAAACCTGGTTTCAAAGGGACAGAATGTCCAAGAAGTTGAGCGAATTCTGGGAAGGCAGTGGAAGTGTTTCTTGTCATCACCGCCACTTTACCCCACTGGAGGACTGGACCAGCTCTGACCCTGAGGACACTTCCTCCAACTCTAGCTTTTTTCATCTGGGTCACCCAGGTTTGGCCTTGTATGGACAGGGGACACAGCAAAGGCAGGGGAACCCCAGACCAGACGGATAGCCCAGGGACAGCTTCTGTTGGAGGGAACTGTACCTTCTCCTTGCTCTGGCAAGTGATATCATCTCTGCTTCTTCATGTCCCCATCTATAAAATGGGCAGAGCACTAGTACCCACTCCTTAAGGTTATTGTGAAGTTTAAGTTCACGAAGTTAGATAATGCATTTCAACTAATCAGAACACAGCTTGGCCCATGTCCTGAATACTCATAAGGTAATTTTAACAAGGTTGACTTGTTTCTATACCCATCATTCCTACAAAACTGCCCTTCCTCAGAAGACCTCTGGTTCTTGTCCCCTGGACCTCCTCTCACAACAGGAGCCGATATGTCTGTTGGACGTCTCCTTCCCTTGGTCCTCTCCTGTCTCTTTACCTTCTCATCTTCTTTCTTGCCTCTGACCTGTAGCATCCCGCACCCCTCTGCCTGGCCCCCTCCTGGGGATTCCCAGACCTATGTCCTTTTGCTTTAGCTGTGCCTGACCCACAGCGGCCCACTCTCGAAGTGGCTAAAGCCATGTTCATCTCCCCTTCCCCCTCCCAACAACAGCACCCCAAACAATAAACAAACACGTAGACGGTGGAAGAAAACTACAGAACCCAAATCTGTAAGATTCTGGCGCCTGGTCACATTTCCAGCTCTGTTGATGGTACCACCTTCTCCTGCCCCCAAGTCCTAAACCATCATCTCTAGGTCTCTTTCACTCCCACATCTATGCAGATATCAAGCCTTTGAGTCTTCCTTCTTATTGTTCCCCTTTCTTCTCCTTTCTGAATCATTTGGGGTTAAAGCCAGAAGGGCCTTTAAGGTTTTCAGGACTAAAACCAACTCCAAGAGACTTTCTTGCCTCTAACCCCAAAGCAGACCTTCCCCAACGCCTGGACAAGGTGCTCCCCAAGTGGCCCTGCCATGCCATGTCATGGCTGGTTGGCAACAGGGCAAAGGGATTAGGGACACAGAATCCAGGGCTGACCTGGTTCTACCATCAGCTGGCAGTAAGATACGAGGCAAGTTATTTACTCTCTCTGGGCCTCAGTTTCCTCAGAAGGCATTAATACCTCCTTTCCTAGGAGCTGACGGTTGGGAGGATGAAATTAGATCTGGTACATAAAGCACTGAGAGCACGGCCCGGCCCATGGCTAAGCGCCACAGGAGCCTTTGCTATTATGACCCGTCTGTCTCCACACTGGCCTGGGCACAACCGAGGAAGGAAGGCCTAATAGCTCAATATGCCCCCACAGTGTCCCACAGTGCCCAGTGCCTGGCCTGCTCAGAACACAGGGCTGCTGGATCACACTGACTACGTTCCGTGAGGCTCCCGGAGGTGTCTGGAAAGAAGAGGGACAGTGGCCTCATTTTCCTGCACAGGGCCCACCCCCTCCTGCCCTGGAGGCCTCCTGATGCTGGCAGCACCCGAGTGGCTGTTGAGTACGTGGGTTATACTAGAGCTGGGGGTGGCAGAGACAGGCCTGCTCTCTCGCCAAGCCAGCATGACACGCCCGGCCCCTCAATGAATACTGCGGTCAGTCACATCACAGTCGATCTGCTCCTGGCCCTGGAGGAGGCCTGAGCTGCCAGCATTCTGGAGGGAGAAGATGCTGGGCTCTGCCTCAGACAGGAGCCTCTTGGGCACTTCCCGCCCACCTGCATCCCTCCCACCGACTACCCACCTCCTCTGGTAGGCCACAGGCCTCGGAGCCCTGCTGTCCCCTTCTGCCATCCCTGACAAAGCTAGGCTCTGAGGCCTGAGGAGCCCCTCCAGAGATGCAGCATCGTGAGGGATCAGCTGGGCCCCTGGAACCTCAGGTCAGTGGTTCTAGGAATCCCTAATTCCTTCCACCTTATGAGGCTTTAACTGCCATGCTCTCCTATCCGCCCACCTGTTTCCTCTCACTTCCTCTCCAAATCTCTCCATCCCAACCATTCCTCCCATGCACCTGACCTGCCAGCCTTCCCCAAACCTTCTTTAGACCCTCCTGCTCAGCCAGCCTGTCCTTCTTCCCTTCACCCACTCCAGAAGCCCCAGGACCAGCTGGATGTGTAAAGGGGGCTGGTTTGGCGGGAATACCGACTTTTGTCCCCAGACTTGTTCTGCACAAACATTTGGCTGTCTGAGATACATGTGCACATCTGAGCTATTTAGGGTCAGACTGCAAGCTACCCGAAGAGGAAATTGCACCACATTGCCTTGAATGCTGCACAGTTAGAGGCATGGTGCTGAGCACAGGGTAGTGACCAGTGATGACCACCTGTGGAACAGATTATAGCTTCTCTGTCCCAGGCAAGAGGCAGAGAAAGGGCCACCTCGTGTCTTAGACTGGCAGTCTGAGGGTTTCCTGAGGGAACAGGAATGACTGGAGGTCATCCACACACTCGTCTCCCCTGTCACCATGAGCAGGCTCCTGGGGCAGAGTGGGGTGTCTGTTCTGGGGCCCCAGTGTTCCTGGTGGAGCAGCCAGCACAGGCCCAGCTTCCTCAGGAAGGTGCCCGACAGCCCTGCCTGTGTGTCCCCCATCAGCTCACTCACCAGAGCTGCCGCAATTGCCAGGAAACAGGGAGGGGTTCTTGTGACTTAACACAGATGCACCCCCACTCTCTCTCAGCACTCACGCAATGTGTAATTACGTGTTTCTCTGTGTGATTATTGGATTAATATCTGCCTGCCCTACTGGCACGTAAACTCTACAAGGTTGGGTGAAGGGTAAAGACCGTGTGGTGTTTATTCGGCATAGAGCGCAGGGCCTGGTACACAGCAGGGCTCAGTGAACATTTGCAAACAAGGGGCAGCCTTGGGATTTATGTGTACTACAGCCTCCTTGTGGAGGTTGCGTCATGTGAGCATCAAAGCAGCCCTATGAGGCAGGCAGGTGTTTTAATTCCCATTTTACAGATAAGGAAACCAAGAGTCAGCCGAGTGAAAGCTTGCCCCAGGATGATAGCACTTTGTAGTCACAAAGTCAGAATGAGAAAGCAGGTGTCTGGTGTCACACTCAACAATTTATACTAATGATCTGATGATGACAGCTAACAGAGTAAGGCTATATCAAAACAAAAAACACCACAAGCTCTTTGCACCCACCCCTCCACTCTCACTTACAGCAACTAGGCTGGCAGGGAGTGTCCTAGTGTGCTGACACCCCAGAGGCCACTGACTAGGAGTTGGGGCTGGTGGGGACTGGCTGCTTCTGCTGCCTGAACCCACCCCCCACCCCCGCCCCTACCAGCTGCCATTTGCCCCTCCACCGGGAACAATTAAAAGACAAGCTGCTAAGCTCCAGACCCCAACACACCCATCTAGGTTTCCCGGAATCCCAGGCTCACCTAACCCTCAGCCTTGGGAGTTTTCCCACCAATGGGGATGCCAGGGAGGAGTGAGGTGGGGGTGGGTAAGGGAGGCTGTGAGGCTGGGAAGAGGCAGACACTGCCTGGTACAGTAGGGGAAGAGGGAGAGGCTCACTAAGACCCACTCTGTGCAGGACACCTGCTGCCCAGCTCCAGGAGGCCCCATTCATATTGATGGCACTGATGGTGTTGATATGAACAGGGCCTCCCTCACCCCTGCTTGGGAAGGGCCCAGATGAACAAGGAAAAAAAAAAGTTTTCTCATCTCACCTATCATAATCCCCATTGCAGAGGGCTCTCACAGGGATGGAGAAAGTCTGCCAGACTGGGTTTAGGGTATTTTTCACGACCTCGGTCTTGTGGCAAATGGTGAACCTGGTTGAAGAGAAGAGAGAGAAAGGCTATGAGTCCCAAACCCAAGGAAGGCAGAATTTAGGTCAACAGAGGAGCCAGCTGGTTAACATCTCTAGCTGCTAGGCAATAGAAACTGTGGCAAAAGCTGACAAGCTGGTGGTGCCTATAGCTCAAGTGGCTAAGGCACCAGCCACATGCACCAGAGCTGGCGGGTTTGAATCCGGCCCCAGCCTGCCAAACAATGACAACTACAACCAAAAAGATAGCCGGCCATTGTGGTGGGTGCCTGTAGTCCCAGCTACTCAGGAGGCTAAGGCGAGAGAATTGCTTAAGCCCAGGAGTAGGAGGTTGCTATGAGCTGTGACACCATAGCACTCTACCCAGGGCAATAGCTTGAGGCTCTGTCTCAAAAAAAAAAAAAAAGCGACAAGCTGTCTATTACTAGCAGCAGCCAGGCTGGAACTATACAGCCATTTGTGAGACTCTTGCATCAGGCAGACACCTGCACAGCAGGGACAAGTCCTGGAGTGTCAAGTAGACGTGGATGCTAGTCCTGCTCTGGGGCCAACTCACCGTGTGGCCTTGAGCAAGCCTCTACTTCCTCACCTGTAAACCCAGAGGGTCAGCTTCTACCAAAGATTCTTCATCTGAGACCCATGGAAGGGTGTGTGGATGCACTTTGGGGTCTGTGAATCCCTGAAACTGTAGGTCAAACTGGGTGTATGAGTTGTAGGTGTCTCCATTCCCTCAGCCTAGAATATTCTCTCCCTCATTTCTGGGACTGTTTACCCCCTCACAACCATCAGATCAAATGTCATCTCCATGAAACCTCTCCTGACTAGCATATCTCAAATTTACAGCCCGCTGGTCCTCTGACTCTCACAGCTCCTAGTCTCCTTCCATACTTCTTTACCTTTTCATTTGGCATCATTTGACATTCTGACATAACCTATGTTTTTCCTTATCTCTTCTGCTTATAATCAGTCGTTAAAATGTAAGTTCCATAACGGCAAGGATTTTTGTCTTTTTTGATCACTGGCATATCCTTAGTGCCTAGAATAGTGCCTGGAACAAAGGTATTCAATAATTTTGTTTAAATGAACCAATGAATAAATGTATTCCTCAGGAGAGAGTTCCCATAGCTTCCATTGGCGTTTCAATCCAATGAAATTAAACCCCTTACTTAGATGATCTCAAAGACCCTTTCAGGTTTTCCAGACCGAATCCACAGAATTGGCTGTCCCAGCTGGGTCCCCATGCATTGTTCTTGCCCACTACCCATGCCCTGCCTCGCTGGCTGCTTTCTGGAAGCCAGCCCTGCTGCATGGATGGACAGCCGGGAGCAGGGCTGAGCCAGGGGCTGGGGCTTCTGTCTGAGACTCCCCAGCATCCGCCTGTTACAGCCTGGCTTGGAAAGGTCACCGGAGTAAGTGCCTGGGCTCCGCCCATGCCCACACAGCCGGTGCCATTTCTTCTCTGGCAATTTTCAAGTCAAAATGTCATTCCTGTCACCATGGCTCAGCGTTTCTCTTCTCTGTTCCTTCCCGCCCACCCACTGGAGTGTGGAGATGCACGTGGGAGACCTTCCCTCACACCCCAGGCTGGTGGCAAGGACAGGAATGTGGATGGAGCAGGAGGGCCACAGTGCCCATGGCTGGGGAAGGAAAAAGAAGCTGGGGGTGGATGGCTGGAGGGATGACGAGGGGCAGGACTGGGTGGTAAAGAGAGGAAAGATCATATTGTACCAGAGCTAGGCCCCCCACCTCCTGATCTCTCTCCCCTCCCCCTTGACAGTCAGACTTCTTCACCATGTCTTCGGAGTTAATAGTGAATGCCACCTTTCCTTGTGCCCCCTTGTGTAGCTATCATGACAGTTCACTCTCCTGGTCTCTCGCTGACCTTCCTCCTGCCTTCCTCCTAAACTGTCCACTGTTCTCTCCTCCAGCCCTCAGTGACAACCCTGGACCACTGGGCAGGTGCCTGCACACTGGCCCACCTCTTGGTAGGGAGGTCTGGATCAGTTTCTCCAGGGCTCCATGGAATCCCCCCGGGGGGACCAGTGCACCGCCCACGCTTCAGGTGAACCTTGCCCCCAGTAGGCTCCCATTGCCTCCCATCTGATCGGCTCTTTCGCCCCACCCACTGCTCTGGATTCCTTTGGCTCCACTGCCAGGGAGAGAACTAGGCCTTCCATCCCCACTCCAAGTCCTGCCTGGTGGGGTCCTCACGCTATCCTTTTGCCCCAGTTCCTCCCCTGCATTTCCACAGCACAGCTCTGGGTGCTCAAGGCACCTCCCACCTGTTCACCGTGTCAGTCACAAGGCTCTCCCTCCCCCCACCCTCTTCCCATCCATCCTACACATCACTCCGCCAGAATAATCTTTGCCACGCACCCTTCTCCGGCTCCAAAATCCCTCTCCTCCTCCTGGCCATGGGGACAAGGCTGGGCAACCCTGGCTCTGCCTCTCTGGAGGGGCCTGTGTGGACGCTCAGAGCAGCACTCAGGCCTTTTTCCTCCCCCACGTCAAGTCAAGTCAAAGTCAACAAGAATTATTTTAAGAAATCCTGCTGGGAGTCCTTTGGTGAGACAAAGAATCCTTTTGTCATGCAAATGATCCTACCTAATTTCCCTTGTTTTGTACCTTCAGGTTTAAAAATCAGTTTTCCTTTGAAATGAAACACACCCCCTCCTTGCCGCTCCCCTGCCCCCTCAACACACACACAGAATTTCAGAATCAAGGAGAATCTGGTGAAGCCCTTTCTGCCCTCTGGGCACACTCGCTTTGCACACTCATTTCTCCAGCCTGTCATTCTTCCCTGTTCCCCCACCCCCGCCCCACGGACCCATTTTCTTTTTCTCCATCAAAACTGCTTCCAAGCTCCCCTTCTCCAGCAGCGTTTCTCTAATTAACCTCCCTGGCCCCATCACTTCCGCGCTTTTGCAGAATCTCAGCCGGTAAGTGGGCACAGCCTCCCAGAACTGCGGTGCTTAAAGAGACCATGGAGACCACCTAATCCAACTGGCTCATTTTACGGATGAGAAAGCAGGTCCAGAGAGGAGTGCAACTAGCTCAGGGTCACACAGCAGGCTGCTGGGGAGGAGCTAGCTCCCTAGACCTTCAACCCAGGATCTCTGTATATATTGCTGACCTACATTTGCCCATGTGTTGTGGATGTTTCCATCATGTTGTGGGTGGCTTCTGGATTAGGGAGAAGAGAGCAACATATAGGGGCTTCGAAGTCGGGAGTTGTGAATGAAGCCTATGGCTGAGCGTGGGGCCAGGCGGAGTATTGCAGTAGTGGGAGTGGTGACATGGATGTTCAGAGGGCTGTGGGTACAGGAGACTGGGATGAGAGATAGAGGCTCGTTTGTGAAAAATGAAGGGGCTATCCCAGGAGTCCCATGGAGGAGGAGCCCCTCAGTCCTGCCCCAGCCTTGGTTTTGCCCACTCTACGCTACCCTTGGCATACCCAACACCCACCACTCAGTACCATTGCTGAGACACTTACTGCCAGCTTAGAGGCTGCCCCCACTCCACCCAGCCCCAGCTAGGTGGCCAGGGCACTGCCCTGAAGCCCCAGACTCCGCCCTTGCCCTATCTAGAGCAGGAGACAGGCACAAGCCACTCTGCTACCACAACCGTCCTTCCCCGACCCCAGATGGGGAAGAGAAGGCACAGTGTGCACGTGTTGCCAGAAGACTCACGTTCCATCCTCGTTGCTTCTGTAGAACACCAAGAAGGGGTCGGATTTCCCAAAGAAATCTTTCTTGTCCAGCTTGTTGGCACAGAACTGCATGGTGGCGACGTCCTGGTGGAAGGGAGGGAGAACGGGGTGTGAGGCAAAAGGCTGGGAACACAGCCCCAGGACCCTGACAAACGTGGAGGTTGTCCAGGCACCAACCCTGGTCAGAAAGGGCAGTCTCACCTTTGCCCAGCACTGACCAAGTGCCAGGCCTTGGTCTAACACTTTGGAGAGTCCCATTTATCCTCAAACAGCAGGTAGATTCTTGAGCTGTCCTGGTTTGAATCCTAGCTCTGCCACTTTCTAATTGTGTAACCACATACAAGGTAGGTAACCCAAGAGCCTCAGTTTCCCCTCTGTACTAGGGAGATGCATATAGTACTCATCTCCTCGGGTTGTCATGAGGACTGAGATGGAGAATAGGAAGAGCTCAGCAGAGAGAAGGCCTGGAGCAACTTACAAGCAGGTAACTTTCTCATGAGTACTAGCACACCTGATTTCATGACAGTTTTCTGAGGTTGAGATGGCAGGGGACCATGGCCCATTTTATAGCTAAGTGGCCAAAGGCTCAGAGCAGTGAGGAAGCTCCCCAGGTTTGCTAAGCAGTGCCCAGTGTCTGACTCCCCAGCTGTCCCCACACACCCCACTAAGAGTTCAAAGAAGGCACCCAGGAGGCATCTTCACAGGAGGCCCTGTGAAGATTGTTGGACCTCTCCCCTCACGTGGCCCCTGCCCCTCAGCTTGCTGGGGCCAACAGGGCACTGGGTAGTGATGCCCAGGCCCTCCTCTCCCTCTACCCCAGTGTGGCCTCTGCAACCCAGAAACTCTGCACCCTACTGGCTGGGGCTCTGCCCTACAGACCACAGGGCCTGCCAAGCTCTTGAAGGGCAGGGCCTATGGAAGGGTCACTCAGCTCCCTCACACTACCCCCTTCCTCTTGCGGGGGCCGTATTTAGAGATTAGCGACCCACAGCCTAGTGAGGACCCAAATGGTGGTGGCAGAGATGAATTTATAACCTCTCATGAGGCTGAAGGATGAAGTCAAAAGGTTGAGTGGTGGGTTATGGTGGTATAATGGTTAGGAACATGGTTGCTAGAGTCAGGCTGCCTGCTTCAGCCCTATCCCTCATTAGCTGTGTGACCTAAGGCAAGTCACTTGCCCTCTCTGTGCTCAGCTTCCTCATTTGTAAAACAAGTGTAATGCCTACCTCACAGGCTTGTGAGGATAAATTTTTTAAAAAAGAATATATATGTATGGAAGTACAGGCCGAGGCAGTAGCTCACACCTGTAATCCTAGCACTTTGGAGGCCAAGGCAGGAGGATTGCTTTAAGTCAGGAGTTTGAGATCAGCCTGAGTAAGAATGAGCCCCCATCTCTACTAAAAATAGAAAAACTAGTTGGGCATCATGGTGCATTCCTGTGGGCCCAGCTACTCGGGAAGTTGAGGCAGGAGGATCTCTTAAGTCCAGGAGTTTGAGGTTGTTGTGAGCTGTGATGATACCACTGCACTCTAGTCTGGATGACAGAATGAGACTCTGTCTCGGGGGAAAAAAAAAGGAGTTCAGTGCTGAGAACAGTATACAGCACACTGATCACTGTGCATGTGTGAGCTATTATTATTATTATTTGAACACTTCTCCCCCACACACAGTATGGCCGCTGTCCCTGCCCTACTCCTACCCTCCATCAACTCACATGTCACCTGGGCTCTCTGAGCCTCAGTTTCCTCATCTGTGAAGTGGTGTGCTGAATGAGATGACCACCACAGTCCTTTTAAAGCCAGATAGTTTAGGAGTCAGTCTCGAAGCCACAGGGAGAATCCTGGGGCAGAGCAGCAGCTGGGGACACTGAAACAGCCAATCCCTGTAGGGAACACTGGCACCCCTGAAAATGCAGGGTCATTCTAGCCTGCTCAGGACAAGGCTGGGAGGTAATCACAGTGACCTTTCACGTATCTGGAGATCAAAGGTCTGATACTCTCACCTGAATGAACACAGGTGAGCCACACATGACATCCTCAACCTACACTGGTGAACTCTAAAATACCTACACTTGAAAAACCAATAATCAACCATATTAATATGACCTAATATTAGATTCCACAAAAGCTCTTACTTTTGCCTCCTAGAAAATCCTTTGGAACCCTGTAAGATCAGGAAGGGAGTACAAATATTAGAAAAACATAAACGCAAGACCTTGATAGACCATCATAACTTCCAAGGCTATTCAGTGCTTTGCCGAGAGGGCTACTGTCTCAGCACGGCACCTGACAGAAAGAACAGAACAAGGTGCCAAGGAGGACCTGGCTGGCATCTCTGCTCTGTACCTACCAGATGAGCAGCTTAGGGTAAGCAACTTAACTTCTTTGAGCTTTGGTAAAATGGCATAATAATGCCCCCTTGTGAGCTTGTTGGGAAGACTAAAGGAGATGACATATGTTAAGTTCCAGCCCACAATGCCCAACCCAGAGCAGGAGCTACCACTCGCCAAGTGCCACCTACTCTTGAGTCATATAAGACTCCCAATAATCAACTGTTGTTTGCCTATGAAAATGGCAATACAATATGGTTCTACCTAATATGTGAGTGCTAGGCATGATTTTTATATCTGTTAATTAACGTAATCCTTTCAACAACGCTATGAGGTAGGTACTGCTATTATTCCTACTTTAAAGATGAGGGACTGAGGCACAGAGAAGTTAACACCCTTGCTCAAAGCCCCTCAGATGCTAAGAAGAGCTGGGACTCAAACAAGACAGTCTGGCTCCAAAGATGAATAACTGAGATACAAAATGACCTCAAATCATCAAGATAAGTTTAATTATGCTCTGTTTGAGAAGTCAGAGAAGTGTGAAGTCCATTTCAGAAAGGTCACTGTGCAAACTAGTTAAAATTAAAAAAAAAAAAAAAAAGACTGGTTCTGAAATTCAGCTAACTGGAAAAATCCACCAGCGTGCAAAACCTCATTCCCTACTGATGGCAGATAAGTGAGGTTGTGGCTAAAGGCCGGTGACTTATTTTGTGGCTCAGCCTGATGCATCCTCCCTAACATAATCTAGACCCAGGAACATTTGCCAAAAGCCTGCTGTATTCATCTGTATTGTTGCACCATTGTAGAATCCATGGGGTGCAAGATAGAACTTCAGATGAATTTCTAGGTTGTAATCAAGGCAAGCTTCCTCCCTAATGGGTACCTGTGCTATAGAGAAGTCCTTGAGAAAAGGATTGCCTCTCTGGGACCTGCTCTTCAGAAGGTGGCTCTGAGTTATGACAACTGTCATGGGAATGAGGTTTCCACAGCTATTTCTCAAATGTGAGTTAGTAAAAGGATCAACCCCTTCATATATGCACGAACCCAAGAAGAGGCTAGGGGAAGTTCAGTAAGATGGATGGTACCCAAAGGATAACAGAGCAGCAAATTCTTTTTCTTTTTTTGGGGGGAGGGCAGGGACTTTGTTGCCCAGGATAGAGTGCCATAGTGTCAGCCTAGCTCACAACAACCTCAAAATCCCTTCCTCATCCTCCTGAGTAGCTGAGACTACAGGCACCAGCCACAATACCTGGCTAATTTTTCTATTTTTAGTAGAAATGGGGTCTTGCTCTTGTTCGTGTTGGTCTCAAACTCCTGAGCTCAAGGGATCCTCCTACCTCAGCCTCCTAGAGTGCTAGAGTTACAGTTGTGAGCCACTGAGCCTAGCCCAGAGCAGCAAATTCTGGCCAAGGGTCAAAGTTTCGGCTATTTGATGGACTCAGCCTGAGACTGGGGCTCTCTGAGCATATGAAATGCTGTTCCCAAACCAGAAGCATTGCTGGAATCAACTGCAGAAAAGATAAAGCAGTTCTTGCAATATATAATTTCCTGCAATTTCTGCCTTTCACCCTATCTTAAAAAAAAACATATTAAGTTCTTCTACAACAGCATGATTTTTTCAATTTACATCTCTCCACAGGGTAATGGGGCTGCTTGGGAGACTACAGAGAACAGCAGTGCTCACCAGGGTATCTGGTCTGCTCTAGCACCTTCCCCAGGCGGGGGCTATGGAGGTCAGAGGTCAGGCCCAGCAGTCAGCAGGTGGGCTGAAAGCTGGGGACAGAGCGGCAACACCCAGGAAGGGAAAACAGAGGGCTGCCTAGCTCTTGCTGACAGCCCTCAGAGTCAGAACGAGAATGAGGTGAGTGCAAAATTTAAGGGGCACCCAAAATCTCAGTAGTCACAGAATATTTTTAACATATTAAAAAAATTAAAATCAGTACGAAAATCTATAATAAAGAAATTATAGGCTTGGCACCTGTGGCTCAACGGGCTAAGGCGCCAGCCACGTACACCTGAGCTGGCAGGTTTGAATCCAGCCCAGGCCCGCCAAATGACGGCTGCAACCAAAAAATGGCCGGGCGTTGTGGCGGGCACCTGTAGTCCCAGCTACTTGGGAGGCAGAGGCAGGAGACTCGCTTGAGCCCAGGAATTGGAGGTTGCTGTGAGCTATGATGCCACGGCATTCTATCC
>CAUYRH010111531.1:0-61171 GCA_963574655.1 Perodicticus potto
TGGGTGCCAGATGGAGGTCCGCACAATCCCTGGGGGAGTTCCTGGCTGGGGTGGGCCTGCAAAGACCTGGCAGTTGCAGTCAAAGTTACTGGCAGAAGGCAGGCCTGTGGAAGCCCTGCAAGCTCGGGCGTGGGGCCACACGGTCACCAGGGGATTTACTTGCCAGGGGTGGGCCTGCAGGGGCCCTGCGGGTGCCAGGCAGAGGCCTGTGTGGTCGCTGGGGGAGTTCCTGGCTGGCGGAAGACCTGCAGAGGCCTGGCAGTCACTGGCAGTGTCTCTAGCAGACAGCAGACCTGCGGAAGCCCCACAAGCACGGGTGTAGGACCAGGCAGTTGCTGGAGCGTTTCTGGCTGTGGGCCACCCTGCAGAAGCAGGCAGAGCTCCTGGCAGAAGGCAGGCCTGGGGAAGCCCTACAAGCTTGGGCGCAGAGCCACCCGGTCGCCAGGAGATTTAGTCACCAGGGGAGGTCCTGCAGGGGCCCTGAGGGTGTCAGGCAGAGGCCTGTGTGGTCACTGCAGGAGTTCCTGGCTGGGGACAGACCTAGAGAGGCCTGGCGGTTGCTGTCAGAGACTCTAGCAGACTGCCGACCTGCGGAAACTCCGCAAGCATGGGCATAGGGCCAGGCAGTTGCCAGGAGCGTTTCTGGCCGTGGGCCGCCCTGCAGAGGCCTGGCAGTTGCAGGCAGAGTTCCTGGCAGAAGGCAGGCCTGCAGAAGCCCTGCAAGCTCTGGCACGGAGCTGCAGGGTCGCCAGGGGATTTAGTGGCCAGGGGCCGGCCTGCGGGGGCCCTGCAGGTGCCAGAGAGAGGCCCATGCGGTAGCCATGGGAGGAGTTCCTGGTTGGGGGCAGACCTGCAGAGGCCTGGCGGTTGCCGTCAGAGTTTCTAGTACACGGCAGACCTGCGGAAGCCCAGCAAGCTCAGGGCTCAGGGCCAGGCACTCGCCTGCGGCTTCCCTGGCCAGAGGGAAGGGAGCCTTGCCTCAGCCCCACCCGTAGTCTTTTCCCAGTAGGGTTCTTGTACCGGCAGGTGAGGGTAGGGGCGCTGCTCAGGGACCTCCTCCCTCAGTCTCAGCAGGGATAAGGCTTCTGGTTCGTCAGGTAAGGGGGGAAGGGTGTACAGTAAGTTCAGAATGGTGGAGACAACTTTAGTTCAGTTTTTCTGCCTAGCAATAGAGTTTTCAGAGTCACACAGGCATGTTCAGGGGAAGCACACCTCACTTCCCACAGCACTCTTCCATGGGGTGAGACAAGAAGTCCACAGTTCACCGCTTGTCTGTAGAAAACTCGCAGGAGCAAAAGAGGAGAATAAAAAGAAAGGAAACAGAAAAGCAAGAAACTCAGAGCTTTCTTGAGGGAGGGGACAGGCACTCTTCCTTTCAGATGAATTTTGTACCTGAAGCGTGCATTCTTGGGGTTGCAGCCAGTCTGAGCAGAGGTTATCCGCAGAAATCACTTCTCTCTTTCAGCTGGGCTCCCAGTATTCAGCTTAATTGTGCAGTTTCCGGAGGTTATCTTCCCTTATGGACAGGAGCCTTTTTCAGAAGCTGCTTCCAGTCAGCCATCTTGCTCCTCCCCCAATATTGCCCACTTTTAAGTCTATCAACGGATATAGTCTCTTTAGATTGTGTATCTTTCAGCTTTTGATGTTCTTTTTTTAATGTTTTTAAATTTTCCATTTCTTCCTACAATTTCTTTTTTAAATTTTTAAAAAATTGTTTTATTTAACTGAATATTTAAAAACTCTGATGCATATATTTACTTGATATATGCTGTATCTATGCAATGGGGATGACTGAACCAAGCAAACTGAAGAGTATATCCACATTTTCTAATTCCATTCATCGATTGATGGACACTAAGGTTGATTTCATAACTTGGCTAGTGTCAAAAATACTGTTCCAATAAATGTGGGCATGCAGATGTCTCTTTCACATTCAAATCCTTTGGGTGTATAACCAGAAGAGCCTTTGCTAGATCATATGATAACTCTATTTTCAGTTTTTTGAGAAACTTGTACACTACTGTCCATATGATAGTATCTCATCTTTTCATTTTCTTTTCTAAATCTAATTTTATAAGACTTGTTTTAATCACAGAACATGATTTTTTTTACTTGAAAATCAGCTTGATGTTTTCAAACTACTAAAAAAGTTTGGCTTTTCAGTGTTTGGGATATGTTTTACTCAAAAAAATAGTTTAATTCTGTACCTAATACGTGAGTTTTCAGGGATCTCACTTGATGCCCAGTGCATGGAGTGAGCTCACTCTCTTCTGGATTATTGGAACTTGAATGTCTGTCTGTTCTTCAGCTTATCGCTACCCAATACCTTGTCTTTCTCCAGTAATTCTTTGTTTAGCCTTATGACGTCTCACGCTACACACGTGCGGCTTAGCATTTACCAAAGACTCAAGGAGACCCTACTGTAGCTTTCTGGGGATTTTTCTCTGAATAGTTCCCTTCTTTATTCTCAACCCCACAAATTCCAGCCACCTAGAAATTGTTCCTCTTCATTCCAAGATCAAAGTCTACAACTTTCCCAACGTGTAAAAATAGGTATTTCCTATATTGTGCCCACTTTTTAAATTGTTTACATCAGAAAGACTAGTCCAATACTAGCTACTCCATCATGGCCAGAAGTAGTTCTCTGCATAGCACTTTAACCTTCAAAGAAGTATATAATGTCACAATTAGAATAAAATCTCATGAGTCACCAATAACTTTACTAACCCCAACTCAGTAGGACTTGAATAGCCAATATCCTTTTCTAACTATTGAATAAATGGCTTGTCAGACTACACTTGATTACCTCTAGTGAAGATGAGGCCACTCTTTCTAAGGGAGACATACATCTGAGGATGGTAACAAAGTCTTCTTTATCATGTATAGAATGCTGCCTCTCTGTAACTTTCACACCACCCTTTCTCTCTTGAGTCCCTACATAGAAAAGTCTACTCTCGCTTCTGCTAAATAAATAGTCCTACAAATAATTGACAACAGCATTATATTCCCACAGAGCTAGCCCTTCTCCAGGTGTAGTATGCCCACCATTTTTTAAATTCAGAAAATGGAACAAGTAAAGTAAAAAGACAGCTGTTTTATTCTCCTCTCTGCCCTTAAGTATATGCCCCAAGACTCATAAGATCACAGGAGGAAATTTCTTTTGGGGACCTCACACAGTGCTAGTTGGAATCAGGCATGCTTAATTTGATCAAAGGATCACTCAACTGTTGCAAGCAATCTATGTTGTTAGCGTCTTTCAGAATCTTCTAGGACTGGATCAAGAGTGTTTTCCTAGCTTTATGACCCAATAAACACCACTCCTATCCATGCCTTTAAATGAGGTTACAGAACAATTGGATAATTGCTTCGTTCATTGGAAAGTAGGATCTAGAACAGAGAGGAAAGTTTACTTCTACCAAAGTGTATGATTCCTTTTCCTAATCTATAACTTTAAGAATAAGACTGAATATAAAATTACAGGCCTCAAGTAGTCAGTTAACATATCTGAAGATCAAGGGTACTTTATAATCCTAAAATTATCTGTTTCTTGACTTGCATTTACCCTAAAATAGAGCTTTCAACACTTTGTTTTTACTCAAAATTAGGATTAATCTTACTTAATAAATGTTTTATAGTAATTTTTTTAAACAGTCCTGAAAAACACGTTCACCTGTGCCTCTTCATTTTTAATAAGAACGTATCTGAGAGCAGTGGGCATCATATCCTAAACCTGATGGTTCTTTTTAAATTGGTTTCTGATTTATTTCTTTAGGATATGCCTTATTTCTTTCAGTTTCCAGGTCTGTACTAATCTGCATAACAACATTAGCAGAACATTGTGAAACATAATCCTCACTCATTAAAAAAATGCAGATGCTAAATGTCATGCATTTACATTTTGAAACAGTAATTTCCTTCAATCTATTTTAACTTACTTAACTTTTAAAAATGATTTCCCAAATGCTAAAATGCAGGAAAACCTTGGTAAGCAACTTTACCTCCAGCCTTTCTTGTAGTCACAGAGAGAGACAGAGATCACAAATACAACAAAGTATTTCCTTATTTTGCATTTAATGTCTCAGGTGGAGAGTGATAGGTTCTCCATCTAAGGAGTAGCTATCAACATTTTTTGTTGCCTAAGACAAAGTGGTTGATAGCTAATACTATCCCTTTACAGGCTCTTCATTTGCCTGATAAAACTTGTCTTATAAACTCTCCACCTCTTTATATAATAATGAGGCTCTAGTGTTAGATCTGAGGCTGGAGTCAAGTATTACCCACGGAGAAGAAATGTTTCCCATTGGCTTTTGATGAAAAAGAAGAAAAAATAATAGATCTGCAGTGTCTGATTTTATGCATCCTGTTACTTTTTTCTTGTCACTTTATTGTTGGATAAAGAAAATGAGCTGACCAGAACATAGGCCTTTAAGTTGGTCCCCCAAAGAAGAGTTGGATAATTACTGCAGGATTTGCTAGTTGGGGAACCAAAATATGAACAACAAGGAATAACCCACAACTTTTTCATTTAGTCTTTGCCTTCTTTTTCTTTTTTCTTTCTTTCTTTTTTTTTTTTTTTTTTTTTTTTGCAGTTTTTGGCCTGGGCTGGATTTGAACCCACCACCTCCAGCATATGGGGCCAGCATCCTACTCCTTTGAGCCACAGGCGCCACCCTGCCTTATTTTTTAATACTGGTCAGAAGGTATGGGTGACTTTGGACCTATAGGCATTGATCAGCACCAAATTATGGTCCAAGACCATAATTGTCTTTTGGAGGTTAATTTTCGTTGACTTCCACTCTACCTCTCACCTTTTTTTTTTTTTTTAATTCACCAAACATTGTACTCCTACTATGGGCCAAGCCTAAAACCAGATGCTGGAAATGCAAAATTAAATGTCAATTTTCCAGCCTTCAAGGAGTACACAGACAAGATAATCAAATACATGACTGAGAATGAGTATAATAAGGTTTAAGATCAAGAAATGTCAAGTCCAAACTAAACTGTAGTGGGTCAGAAAGAACCACCTGAAAAAAGGTAACACATGAAATAAATTTTGACAGATGAGTAGTTAGCTAGACAATGCAGGAGGAGAGGAGATGAAGAAGTTCAGAATGAGGGAGAAAGGAATCATTGGGTACCATGGCATGGAGGTCTGAAGAATCAAGACGGCCTCAGGTAATGACAGGTGGCTTAATGTGGGGGGAAATTGGGCATTTGTGTCTACAGTGTCTATTTCTACTGTCAGTATCAACCAGTTGCCTGAATCAGAGGCTTCTGTTGGCAAATGCCTTACCATAACAATCTCAGAACTGTCTCTCACATACACTTTCTTTCCTCTATCCTCATATTACTGTTTTGTTCTCCTCTAGACTATTATAAAAGCCTTCTACCTGGACTTCAAGCCTTCATGCTATCTTCTCTCCATTCCAACCTCCATAGGAATCACAGATAATATCCCTTTGTTGCCATAAAAAATATCAGGAGTTTTATGTTGACTACAGGTATATTTTAAACTCTTTATCTTATCATACAAGATTCTAACCAATTGATCCCAGCTCACCTTATTAAGCCATATTCCAGTCATTCTCATACCCTGTAGTCTGTACCCTAATTCACTACATCTTTTTGCACACATACTTACTCATCAACCAGAATCCAGTTCAAATGCAAGTTTTCTATAAATCTCTTCTTAACTTTCCTAATGAAATTGGTCAATTCATGAGTTTTGTTCCCTTAGCAGGCTAGAAATAATTCTACTAGACATGTTATATTATGTGGTGATTACATTTTTGTATCTACCAATAGAATGTGAGGTCTAAGCCATATCCATTTTATGATTCTTAGTGCCAAGCACTATATCTGGGATTTGAAGACTACAGTAGGTTAAATGGTGACCTCCAAAAGACACGCCCATGTTCTGATCTCTGGGACTGTGAATATTACCTTATTTGGAGAAAGAGTCTTTGTAGATATAATTAAATCAAGGATCTCTAGATGTCAAGATCATCTTGGATATGTAGTGGGACCTAAATCTGATGACAAATGTCCTTGTAAGAGTGAGGCAGAGAGATATTTGACTCAGAACAGAAAAGAATGTGGTGATGAGACCCTGGAGACCAAGATGAAACGATGCTGTCACAATTCGAAGGATGCCAGCAGCTACCAGAAGCTGGAAGAAGCAGGGAACACACTCCCTTCTGCAACCTCCAGAGGAAGTGTGGCCATGGAAACACCTTGATTTGAGACTTCTAACCACCAGAACTGTAAGAGAATAAATTTCTCTCACTTATAAATATCTACCTTGTGGTAATTTTTACAGCAGCTTCTGAAAACTATCACAGATCAAAAGATGGTTACTATCACTGTTCTTAACTGAATATGAATCCATCAGGATATAAAATTTATATATGTAGATTACATTTAGGTCCTTTTTTATGCCATATGTAAATATAAAATAAGAAGATTTATCTGTACCATTCATTCATAAATATATATGGTTTGATCCTTTTCTATATGCTAAGTACTGTGCCTGGGACTTTGAATGTGTTATCTGCTTGAATACTTACAGTAAATTTCATAGGGAAAAATAAATACCACGGCTTTGCAAGTGAATTGAAAGAGACTTACAAATTTTCAATAATTTGTTCAGAGTCATGAGGGAGTTAGTTACTGAAGCAGGATGTAAACCAGAGCTTCCTGAACCTCAAATCTGTGTCCTTAACCCTGAGTATCTGTGTCATGTGATTTTTAAAAACGCAACCAAAATTAGGTATTTGATGAGATTCTTCTTCAACTAAATAACAAAGGTAGATGTCTATTGAGTAGAAAATCTGAAACAATTTTCTATCAGGTGAAATAGACTCAATTTTGTTGTTTTTGACTAAACAAGTTGTTTAGTCTCTTTTCCTACAATAAATATCATTTACCTAAAATTTCATGCTTAGCATTTAAAAATAATAAAAGATTTCATGCTAGTAGTCTTCTATTTGGGGGCAAGCTTAATTGCAAGGGTCTAGGTGAACCAAAGTAATAGTGGGATTCAACTAAGGTAAAGAGAGAAGTTCAGATTTCACTCAAAAATACAACTCTATTCTGTAAGAAAATAATGTTTTCATCAACTGCCTTAATCTTTTCTCAGATTACCTTAATTGCATTTTGTTCATTCTACTTTCAGGTTCTGAAAGGAACAATTTTGTTATCACATTTTATTTAAGTGGATCAGGTTTGTAGACAACTGGGTTTCAGAAACATCAACAGGATTATCTTCTTTATCATATAAAGGATGATAATCTCCAGTCACTAAAGCTTATAGCAGCACAGTTCTGAAAGGAATAATAGAGTCCAAGCAGAAATGAGGTGGAGATACCAAGGTCATTGATTTCCCACGTTTTCTTCCACGATCTTGAACCTTGTACAAATACACAAATACCATTAAAACAAATAATTGCCTTATTTTACCCTGAGCTATATTTTAGCCAGGCTATTTGTTAGTTTGCCTGCTTATTTTAAGATCAATGTTTTGCAAATAAACCATGTTTATATTAAAGACAAAAGCTAAGCTCACAATAGTAGTACAAAATTGTAAATTTCTACAAAACCATTTTTTATCTTACTTTTCAGAAAATAACAGGTAGGAAAAAAGATGAATTGTATGGCATAAGCCTCATATTTATCAGAGCCCTGTCATGAATGCCTGCCAACATGGCATGTGACAGGGCACTGGACTGAGTTACGATATGTAAATGCTAATCCTGTGTCACATTACTAATTATAGGAACTTCAGTAAGACACTTCACGTCCCTTTCCCCAGCTTTGAAAGTTTTTTCTTACGAAGACAATTAACAGGGCAAGTTGTCACCAAAATTTATTATAACCTTAAAAGTTTATCATTCCAATGGATAAAGAAAGGACTGAGGTATGACATGTCTATTTCGTTCCATCCAAACACACATGACAGGGCAACTTCTAAGAGGTTCCATTCACTTTGTCTTATTTCATGTAACTTCAGGCTTCACTTTATCCAGTTATCTCACAAAAGGACATATTTGACACATATTTTGGAGGTTGAATTAACAAGATTTGATGGTGATTTGAATGTGGAAATGAACAAGAATGAGTTGTCAAAAGATGAAATGCTTGCTCCTGGAATAAACCAGATGGATGTTAAAATCAGGAACACTAAAGGGAAACTAAATTAGAAGGAAAAACCAAACATTTAGTTTTGGACAACTTAAATCTGGAATGCTTCTAAGAACCAAGTGTATGTGCAGGTAAATATACAAAGCCAGAGTTTAGAAGAGAAGTTAAGGATAGAAGCATAAATATGGAAGTCATAAGCATATGAATGGTATTTTAAAACAGAAGTACAGATGAGTTTCACTAGGGAGAGAATATAGGATGTGAAGATGAGGGTTTGGAGACAAAACCTTAAAAAATGCCCTCATCCAGGAGGAAATGGGGGTAGCGTGGTGGCATAGAAGCCAATATCAGAGAAGTATTTATTCAACACGAAGGGAAAATCCATCTGTACTGGCTGCTTATGAAAACATAGGGGAGAAGCCAAAGGGTCAAGATGAAGTAGTAAGTTTATTATCTGACATACCTCTTCTGATTCACGGACATGCACACCTAAAATATAAAACGAAAATTAATTGCACAGTCAGGTTCACAAACAAGATAAACAATATCCCCATGTATATAAATGGAAGGCAATAGAATATGATCAGTGGGACAAAAGCCTTGAATAGACAACTGGGCTGGAAGTCTAAGGGTACTTATGAAATGGACTGTAGGTTAGAAGGTTTATCAGGCCCCCTAACTCAATAGCAGGGGTAGGCTTGAAAGTTATTACTCTCTGTCATTATCTTGGATTATGACATATAAAAAGCATTCAGTCTGGGGTTGTTCAAGGGTGACACACATAGTCACATGACTAAGACCTACACCAACATCTTACTATGGGGCAGAAAATTCAGTCTATCCTGTAAAGCCTAGGTCTTGATTAACTTTCTAGAGCTGAGTAGAACTCTGAATAATTGGAGTAGCCCCAAACTCAGTCTTCCAACCTCTTCCCCAGCTACATTGGCTTCTTGGTAACACAGTTTATCCTCATGTTTTGAAACACCACCCATTTTATGATGACTCCTAAATATATACATGTGGCTTTGAGTTTTCCCCTGAACTTTAGATTCCCACCTAGCTTGATATCTCCTACTTGATAGGAGACACTTGGATGTTCCAAAACTATAATCCTGAAATTTTCCCCCTAAACCTTATTCCTCTCATGGTCATATGCACCCAGGTAAGGTAACTGCCTCTATGAATAAATTTCAATTGCCCACTTTTCTTTTTAATAATCTCCTCCCCTAACTACTTAAACTTCTTGAGTTGTTTTCCAGCAATGGGAGAATTTTTACAAGACAAAGGAATTGAGATTCTGAAGGCCCCTAAGCAAGATCTCTGATGCCAAGAATCATGAAGTCATCCCTCATGACCTGTCCCAGTGCACATGGACCCTCCTTAAAGAGCCCATGATCACTGTTGGGTGGGGAGATGGATTTGAGACTATTTTTCCCCTTCTCCCAGCCAATGTCTTTTGCATTAAAATTCCTTTTATCCTTAGAAATCCTTATCATCTTAATAACTGGATCTTTGTGCAGTGAGCAACTGAATGTAGGCTGAACCCCACCTTATGGTTTTAATAGCATTAATTACTAGCAACTTTCTACTGAGGAGATTACAAATTGGTGTAATTCTTGGCTCTTGTCTTTCTCTCATCTCACATCCAATCTGTCAGCAAATTCTGACAACTCCACCTTCAAAACATGTCAAAAATATGATCAGCTTTCCTTAGATTCACAATTACCACCCTGGATCAAGATCAGTTATCGCTTACCTGAATTATTGCAATTCCTTAAAAGTGGTCCCTCTGGTTATTCTACATTGTGCCATTGCCTAATCTTGATATGACAGCCCAAGTGAGCTTTGAAATTTCAATAACTTCATAGCACAACTTGGCGCAAATATTTTTTTTTTTTTTTCATTTCAGGTTAGTGTGAGGCTACATACAATCAGGCCACAATATTTGAGTTTATTAGTTTATTAGGTAGAGTCCCTCTTATAGTTGTGTCTCACACCCCAAAGGTATGCCATACACCCTTACATTGTGCCCATTAAGGTGGAACATTGTACCCATTAAAGGGTAGATAGTAGTGGGATTGTGGGGTCAAATGGGAGGTCTAATTTGAGTTCTCTGAGCGTTCTCCATCCTTCTTTCCAAGGACGTTGTATTAGTTTGCAGTCCCACCAACAGTGCAAAAGTGTTCCCTTCTCTCCATATCCACACCAACATCTGCAACTTTGGGACTTTGTGATGTAGGCTATTCTCATTGGGGTTACATGATATCTCAGGGTGGTTTTAATTTGCATTTCTCTGATGATTAGGGACAATGAACATTTTTTTCATATGTTTGTTAGTCATTCATCTGTCTTCATCAGAGAAGGTTTTGTTCATGTCTCTTGCTAAGTGATAGTTAGCTCTTTTTTGTTGATTAATTTGAGTTCCCTATAGATCCTAGTTATCAAGCTTTTGTTCAATTTGTAATATGCAAATATCTTTTCCCATTCTGAAGGTTGTCTTTTTTGCTTTAATTATTGTGTTCTTAGCTGTGCAGAAGATTTTAAGCCTAACTAAGTTCCATTTGTTTATTTTTGTTATTGTTGCAATGGCCACTGAAGTCTTCTTTCTAAAATCTTTCCCCAAGGCTGACATCCTCAATAGTTTTTTCCACATTTTCTTCTAGCATTTCTATTGTTTTATGTCTTAGATTTAAATCTTCTATCCATCTTGAGTCAACATTTGTAAGTGGTGAAAAGTGTGAGTCCAGTTTCAGTCTTTTACATGTCTTTATCCAGTTCTCCCAGCACCATTTGTTGAATAAGAGTTCTTTTCCCCAGTGTATGATTTTGTCTGGTTTATCAAAGATCAGATGGCAAGTAGAGGCTGGTTTCATTGTTTAGGTTTCTATCCAGTTCGATATATCTATGTCTCTATTTTTATGCGAATACTATGCTGTTTTGATTATTTTGGACTTGTAATATAACCTTAAGTCTGGTAGAGTGATGCCTTTGGCTTTGTTTTTATTAATAAGAATTGCCTTGGCTATATGAGTTTTCTTTTGGTTCTATACAGTATAAAGAACTATTTTTTTCCAGTTCTTCCAAGTATGATTTGGGTACTTTAATGGGACTGTATTGACTCTGTAGATTGCTTTTGATAGAATAGACATTTTAACAATGTTGATTCTTCCTAGCCAAGAGCATAGTATGCCCTTCTATTTGTTAATGTCTTCTGCTATTTCTTTTCTTAAGGTTTGATAATTGTCTTTGAAAATTTTTCCTTCTCTCCAGAGTAAATGCCAAAGTCTTTATAATGTGCTATGCAATATGCTGATTCTCCAACTCCTTTTGTAGATTTTTGCCTTGCTCATTTAACTCCAGCCTCACTGAGCTCTGCTGTTCCATGAACACAGATATGCATGCTTTTGTTGCAGAAGTTGAACTTGCTTTTTTCTCTAAAGAGAAACATTCTTTCTCTAAAGAGTCATAAGCTTTGCTCTCTCATTCCCTTTAATGTTTTCTCAAATATTACATTTCGGTGAGATCTTTTCTGAACATTCTATCATAATGGAAACTGTAAAACCTATTATAGACATCTTCTACCTCTAATGTCCCTGTCTTATTTTTCTCCATAGAATTCTCCATTATTTATTAAACATAGTACACACGTATTTATATATGATCTGTCTCTCCACCATTAGAAAATAAAATTCATGAGTTCAGAGATTTTTAAAAAATTCAGAAGTCTGTAATTCACCACTATATTCCTACTGCTAAGGACTCTGCCAACCACTGGTAAGTTCTTAATAAATATTTGTTGAATGAATAACTGAGGCAAGGGTCAATGGAGACAAAGAAGGAAAACAACAAAAAACAAAAATCCCATAGGTAAAAACCTCACCTCCTAAAAATGAGTCGGTGAAACAGAATTACAATACATTTGAATATATTTTCTGCTTAGATAAATCCACATGGATGAGATGGTTACATCTGAAAAACACATGGGTAAGAAATAAAAGGCAATATTCATAATGATATGTAATACACCATCTAGACAAAGTTTGAAAATACAAAGAATGATGGCTATATATTGTTCAGAGATGCATGTATATGCAGTAATCATGTCAAAACTTTCATGGGAATGATGAACGCCAGTGAGAAAATCAGCTAGTGAGGAAGAGAGAAACCCTGGTCCTCTCAGAAGGCACCTGGGAGATGGTCCAAGGAAGCCTCAGTGAACATGCTCAGTAGGGAAGAAGAATAGGTCAATAGGGAGAGACCAACAGTTCCATGGGTATGGGGGCCTAATGAGATGGCCACTTGAGCAAGATGGATGAGGGTTGTTAGCTGCTTCACAAAATTTTTCCTAAAGATTTCTTCCTCTAACTGGTTTCACAAATTTCATAGGATGCTTACCAGTGTTGTTGAGTAAGTATTATGCTTTGCATTTTCAAATCACACGGCTGGCTGTTTCTCCCAGGCTCAACAACCAGTTCCAGGCCTGAGCTAGGGAGAATTCCACAGCAGTTGAGCATGTACTTGGAGAGTGCCTCTCTATGTCCTGGTGAGGAATCTAGCCTATTGGTCCAAAATCTCTATTCGCCTGTAGTACATTTTCTGCTAAATCTTCCATGATCCTTTCCAGCTGTGGGGCAAGCACTATTCTATTCCATTGACATGGTCATAATGAATTTCAGAGTTGGCCACAGGTCCAACCCTTTATTTGTATGTGATTCCTCAGTTTCCTGCATTAGTTAACTCCACTCCACTTTTCTGTAGCCTCCGAGCCCCAAAGTGAATGAGTATGCTGAGGAAGGTGTGTATGGATGGCTGTTTGCAGAGTTGAGAGAATTATCACTCCCTATAAACATTTTCCAAAAGTAGAACCTTTTAAATAAAACAAATAGTATATTAAAATGTGCTTTGTGTTGGCCATGCTAAGAGGAAGTTAATGGAAGGAATGTGAAAGCAAGGACCATGCTGAGCAGGTAGTCAAAGGGCAGGAACTCTTTTTTTCTTTTTTTTTTGAGAAAGAGTCTCATTTTGTTGCCCTGGTGTCATAGCTCATAGCAACCTCAAATTCTTGGGCTCAAATGATTCTCTTGCCTCAGCTTCTCATGCAACTGGGACTACAGGCGTCAGCCACAAGGCCCAGCTATTTTTTAGAGACAGGGGTCTCACTCTTGCTCAGGCTGGTCTCGAACCTGTGAGATCAGGCAATCCACCCGCCTCAGCCTCCCAAGTGCTGGGATTATAGGTGCGAGCCACCATGCCCAGCCGTGCAGTAACTTCTTACAAGCTGCAGCCTGCCTCACCAGCCACTGGAATGGCCCTCTCTTCCCATCGCCATCAAGGAAGCCTGGCTTTGCCTGAGGTGGGACGGTTGGGGAGGAAAATGTTACGTCACCTGCAGTTAGTAGCTGTGCCACAAGCCAATTGTCTTTTTATATCTTTGTGCTTTTTATCCTTTCACCTAGGAAAACTTTCTTCCCTGTATTTCCAAAATTCTACTCATCTTCCCAAAACCAAAATAAACACCTTAAACTTTTTCTAATATCTTGAGATCAAAGTTGCCTTTCTTTCCTCTGAGTTCAAATATTCTTTGACTTTCTGGGTTAATATAAGTTCTACGTGTAACATTTACCTTCCTCATCAAACTTGCGATTCCAAGGAGTACCATCTTTGCTCTCAGCAAAACATTTTAGGTAAGGACTCAGTCACTGTTTGTAGGAGACACCTGAAAGGAAACACCTTGCTAATAAGGGAATGGGGAAGGGAGTAGTCTCTCGTTAAAAAGGAGGAGAGCGTGTACATAATGGCTTGGCAGTCCCCCTACCTATGGTAAATAGCCACAGGTGAAGCTAGTCGGGGCTCCTGCTAAGACTGACTGCTGCACCTTTGAGGCACACCGCCACCTCTGACCTGATGGAGACAACTGGCTCCTCCTGAAGGGCAGCCTGACCTGACTGAGACCACGGGCTCCCCAGCACTTATGGGGAGCCTTACTCTGAGCGAGCTTGGATAGTGGTCCACGTCCTGGCAGTTTCATGGGCCGGGGCCAGTGATCTAGCGTCCCAGATCCGACAACTATCCACTGAGTTGAAATATAATGTGTATTATGGAGGTAAAAATTAGTAATTCTCACTAAAATCTTTTGCTCTTTTCTCCTTTCAGGAAAATACCCCTTTGAAGTTAGGTGTGCCCACGTGAGAGCAGAAATGCTTTGGGCAACAAAATGAGAGCAGACATGAAATGTTTCCCCTCTGAGTTGGAGCACGTGAGACTCGTGTGAACCCCTCAGCTCTCTTCCCTTGCTATGGAGCCCGGGTAGCGGTGAGGGTGTATCCCCAGTGGGGAGGAGGCAATGCTGAAGACATTTGCCCTGGAGAGGTGCCCAAACCCAAAGAGCATTTTGTATGAAAAAGAAATTAACTTATGATGGGTCATACCACTAAGATTTTGAGGGTTGTTTGGAACCACAGTATAACTTACTTTATTCTGAGATACTTAGTAGTACAGTGGCAAAAGACTTAATTTTAAAAACAGTGAGAACGAGAAAAAAGATGTGAATTCAAATCCTGTATTTGCCACTTCATGGCAATGTGACTTTTGAGGAGTTTAGAAAAATCTGATATCTCACCTTTTTATCTGTAGAATGAAAGCTTCTCTATCTACCTTCCTATTATCCAAAAGATTATAGAAAACACTGAATAAGTATTTACCTTATAATAGGTGCCCAATAATATTATCTATCAATCTATCCATCATGCATACCTTATATTTATGAGCTTTAATACCTAGCACAATGCCCAGAAAATACCAGGACCTGGATAAAGTTGGCTGATTAATCTGAATATTTATAATAGAATACCGATAAACCTACCATGAGAGGCCTAGAAAGGTACTCAAGAGGCCATTTCTAAATTAACAAAGAATTCAAATAAAGCCTGTGTATAAAGTTGACCCTGACCTTCAGAGAATTCAGAGGGTAATGTGTTCTTAAATAATGAACTGTACTTGAACAATGTCTCCTATGTGTGGGTCCCAGCCCTGCAACGTATGTCACATACCAGACCTCCTTGTACTTGCTGCCTTGTTCCTAGATGATTGTTCTGTGATTAACCTTGGAAAACTCCCACCCTTCATTTTCATTCCTCTTGTATCCTTCCCAATATATCATTTAGCCAGTTCAGGATTTTGGCTTGATTCAGCTTCTAAGGATTTGATTTCTCAGAGTCATTACACACTGGCAATATGCCATCGTCATCAACATTAGCCATTTCTATTTAATAGAAAATTAATTATTTTACTTAATAAAATTCATGGTTTTTTTTAAATTGCTGTTTGCCTAAGAAAGATTTGAGATTAAAAAATAGACTTGTTAAAAAAAATGGTATTATGCTTTAAAAATCTAAACTTAGTAATAAAGCTTTAAAGAATGTCTTGGGAAACTTGATGTCAATAAAAGATCATGGGCTTTGGAATGAGAGGAGGATGAATTTCAGCTTCTCCTCTTGATAACTGTTCATTTGGGATAAGTCTGTTTTATTTTTTTAAAACCTCTCTGTCTCTTTTCCTGTATCTGTTATGTTCAGATAATAATAATATTTACATTTTGAATTTGCAAAGTTTGATGAAATAATCCATGTAAAATCCATAGCAGAGTGCCTGCTATAAAGTTAGCCTGGATGAAAATGTGGGTCCCTGTCATCATGGAATTTATAATTTACTAAGGAGATGAGTGGATACGTTTGAAATTGAAGAAGGAAGAGCTCTGTAGAATTAAACTTGAGTGAGCACCTTTATTCACAGGAAAGACGATTAAGGGCTGACTTCTATGATAAGAACTTCATGTGCACTAGGAGGACAGTGGAAGAAAATGCCAGTGAGTGCAGGAGTTAAGAACTTCAGTGCTCACAGAACCTTAGAGACTTTAAAGGGAAACCAATGCAGGATTTGAGATTTGTCTCAGCTCTGAAGAATGGATGCATTTTGGATACATGGAGATAGTAGGTGGGTGGGTGAGCTGCTGTGTGCTATGACAAAAGAAAAACTTTTTTTCATATGTGGAAAAGAATGTGATAATCAGCTGACCAGAGATGATAGTTTGCCATAGGGACCAGCACAAAAAAATCTCAGAGAAGGGCTGCATTCATTTAGAGAAGTTTTGAAATACACAGTTACTTTTACTGTATCCTGATGGCAATTTAGTCTTCATAGGATTATGACATGGTGAGATGTTGCTTTTGAGTGGTTGTCTCTGTGGGATGGCTTCAGATGTAAGACACACAGGGGCAGCGCAGCTTGTTCAGAGACCATGGGAATCATCTTGGGGTGAGAGAGAAAGACTTGGAGTAGTGGCCGGTGTGAATAGAGGATACATACTGATTCCTGCAGCCAGTCTCAAGAAAGCTGGTGTAGGGTTGTTGGTAGAACCCAAACAGGACATAAGAAGAGGTAACGGTCAGGAATGACCTAGATAAGCATCTGTGCATCAAACTCAGAAAGCTCGTCTTGCCCACCAAAGAAGTCTTTGAAAACTTCCTTTTGCAAAACAGGCATTAAAATCTAAATGATGAATAAGATAGAACAAAATTGGATGTTGTTTTTAATGTGGTATTTATGTTGACTTGTGTATTGGAAGGGACAAAGTAAATATATTTGCCTGGCATTTAACTTATCTATGGACTCAAAATAGGAACATGTGGATATTCTGTATTTAGTGCACCTGATCCACTTTTGCATCGTGGGGTCAGTGGCTCAGAAGAAAACTTAAATGAGGTCCTGGTCTCCTGTAAGTGCGGAGCTGGTTTCTGCCGCAAGGGAAGGCTTGCTCCATTGTGGCAATCATCATATGACCTGAAAATTCCTCCTGTGGTTGGCATTCACTCCTGGTGCATGCCTGACCCTACTCTCACCCTGGCATCAATGGTGGTTATGCCTTGACTCTTCCTTTGTTAATAACAGGCTTATATTTAGGTAATCCATCCCGATAGGGAGCTGGAAAAATGTCACAATGTCAAAAAAAATTGAACTAAATTAAAAATGTGCTAAGTGGAAAAAGAAAATATGCATAAACTCACATCTTTTAACATACCCATGTTCCAAAAAAAAAAAAAATCTGTCTAAAGAGAACAAACCCAGAGAGATTATTTAGTTCATTCAAGTGGCTTCAGTTAGAATAGTGATTCTCAGCCCTGACTGCATAGAAGAATCGTATGGAAGCTTTGAACAGATACCAATCCCAGGACCCAGAGAATCTAATTGTGAGGGAGGGCCTTGGACTTCAGGGAGTTTTGAAATCTACCTAGGTGATTATAATCTGCAACCAGGATTGAGACAAACTCCTCTGGCCTGGGTACTTATTAAGGTCACCTGTGGAGTCTACAAAAATACCAAAGTCTGGGTCCAACCCCTGAAAGATTCTCATCTAATTAGTCTTGAGCAAACCCCAACCACTGTCCTATTCAAAAGCTGTCCAGGTGATGCTTATGTAAAGTCATTCTGAGAATCCATGAGTTGAGCGGAGGCTCCCAAAAATCAAAATCCTCTGAAAAGGTTGTTAACAGGAGAGCTTGCTACACCTCATTCCCAGAGACTCTGTTTCAGTAGATGTGGGTAAAACGGGAGAATTTGTGTATCTCACAAGTGCCTAGGTTAGACTGCTGCTGCCAGTCTGGGCACAATACTCTGAGAACCACTAAAGTAAAATTCACCCATATTAAAAATATCTTCAAAACAGAATAGTCTTTTTTGTAAATATCTTCCAATACTTTAGCCTCCCCTTAATCCAACCCAACTTGTTTTCTTAACAATGATGTAATATATAGGTCTTAGTTATTTGAAGTTGAAATGATCAGTGAATCTATATTAGGGTAACTAATTACCAATTAATTCCTTCACTTTCTACCCAAGCCTTTCATTTATTTATTTATTTATTTGTCTATGGCAAACCAAGTTCTGAAAACATTTAAGTAAATAATTACTAAGCCATCATAATTTGATTTTCTGCTACTAAGGGTTAAGATCCATTGAACCACAGTAATTTTTTAAAATTATGCAAACACAAGAGTAGGAGGCACTGATAAGACACCATTGTGGATATCACACAATAAAACTAAAGTTAAGGTCAGGGTGACCCATAGTGTTGGAGAATGCCATTTACTAAACACAAAAGAAAACAAATCGTCACTTTTTTTTTCTGGTTGTAAATGAAAGAAGATATTTTGAGGGCAAGATTAATAACACATTAAATAACTAGGAAGAAAGACTTATTATTAAAGATGTTCTATAATTCAAACCCAGCCTGAACAATGACTCTTCTCATTCTGCTGCTTTTTAATTACAAAAATCACAGCTCTTCCTGGATCAGCCCTCTCCTGTCATCTCCAACAGATGCAGAGCTAATTTTCCAAAGACCAAATCTATAAAAATGATTCATGCTTTCTGCCTCCATATTTTTCTTTCCAACCTAGTTTTTCCAGAAAACGTAAAAGGCCAGCCAAAGCATGGACTGGCACAATGACCTCTACACTTCAGGTCTCAGTCACACCAGTCTATTGCCAGTTCTTTCAAGCATGGACTATAGTCTCCAAGGGAAACAATACTGAGAAGGCTCAGGAGCATTGCTATAAAGTGGGCAATTGGAAATATTTCCCCCAAAGACTGTGATTTTTAGGAGAGGGCTGTTCAATCCCTTAAAAGTTTGAACTGAAAAAAAAAATCTTTTGAGAAAATACAAAAATAAACCTGTTCTAGTTGTTAAGTGTAAAAGGCGTATTCAGGTGACTAACGTGTTGACAGTGAATTAACTGAGGGGATATTTTCAACTAGGATAGTGTGATGGACACTTTTCACATTATTAATGCACATGTACTGGGAAACATGAAATTTGAAGGCAAACATTGTGCTAAGTCAACCCTCTACCTAAAAATCAATTACGTTTTGTCTATAAATCAAGGTTAGGTAATTAAATGAAGGTCCTTTCATCCCTAAATACTCGATTCCACCATTGTGCTTAGTAAATTATGACTGTCTTACATTGGGCTCTTTGGGAGGTGATAAGAAAAACTTATAGAAAAAATTAAAAGAATAAATAAGATATATTAGAAAAACAAGGAATAAATGCAAGGAAATTTAAATATAAGTAATAAAGTTTGCATGATTCTTTAAACAGGTGATAGATACAGTAATAGTAATTGTAGTATTCCTTAATTGCATAGAAACATTTCTATTTATGAATCAAATGTTTTATCATTAAAATAACCATGTTAAGTAGGTAGAGCACATTAATCTTCCCATTTGACAGATGCATAAATCGAGTCAAGGAAAAGATAAATGTCTGCTAAAATCATACAGCCTGTTGGTAATAGAACTGAGAATTGAAAGCATATCTTCTTAATCCCAGCATTAGATACCTCTTCTTCAAAAATAGTGTCATAATATAGAAAGCAAAAGTTAAACTACACACACTATTCTGCCTTCCACATTTATTTTTCTTAACAAGTAATTAAAGAAAAAAAACACCTGGAGATCAGGCATGCATGCACATTGCTAAATGCAACCATTTTGAAAGAGTCTAGCAATTGCTTAAAATGTTAAACATAGAATTGCCAGATGACCCAGCAATTCTGATCCAAGCCATGTACCCAATAAAACTAAAAATACACGTAATATCCACATAAAAACTTATACACGAACGTGAATAGTAGCTTCATTCATGACAGTCAAAAGTAAAAACAACCAAATGTATATAAATGATGAACATATAAGTAAAACATATTATGTACATAACAATGGAATCTTATTTGATAATACATGTAAAAACAAATGAAATATGAATACATTCCACAACATAGATGAACCTCTACAATCATAGGCTAATTGAAAAAAAAATCAGTCACAAAGAATATATCTTATGACGCCATTTATATAAAATGCTTCGAGTAGGAAATTCTATAGGAAGTTAGATTAGTGGCTGCCTACTATTGGGGGGCATGTAAGGATTAGGGATATTGATTAAGGGTCACAGTTCCTTTTGCGATGACAAACATGTTCTAAAATTGATACTGGTGATATCTGCCCAACCCTGTGGATATACTAAAAGACATTGAACCATTTACTTTAAGTGGGTGAATTGTGTGGTAGGGGAGGTATATCTCAATAAAGCTGTCAAAAAAAAAAAACAGCACCCTGTAATTCAAATGGTGTCCAAGGTCATCTCTGCATCCAGAGAGATAGAAAAAGACTCTCTTCCTTCTCTTTCATGCTTTTCTCAATTAGTTCCTAGTTCTTGGGATCCAGAACGCAAATTATTGTGATGAGTTCTTTGCAAAGTATAAAAGTTGATTGGCTTTGATTTGCCTGAAATTTGTACCCAGATGTAGCACTTGAGTGGGTCTTCTGAGTTTTCAATAACTTAACGACATGAAGGACTTTGTAAAGAAAGATACAGTCTTTCTGTAGAAAGGACACTGAATGTTCTTTGGTCTTCTGTGCATTATTTGCTTCTGGACAGGAATTGTTTGCTTCTCACCAGGATTCTTGTGCTACATCATCTCACACTTCCACGTAGCAATTTAACTTCAACTCTAGACCATTTGTTTGGTGGATGGAAAATCACTGTAACCACAACTTAATGGACTTCCCATATTTCCTTCTTATAGTTCTCAAAAAACTGGCTTTAAGCATTTCCCCAACCCACCTAATCACTTGCTTAATAGAATATAATAAAATAAAATTTGCATAAAACCATTCCCTTAGTAACTATCCACACAATTAGACACAATGGCTCTCTTGTTTTAATAGATAACTACAGTATTCACTTTTCAGGTCCAAAGCTAAGGTAAAATAGAAAATAGTGTATTTTAAAAAATCATTAGACAAATAGATGCATCTAAGCAGTCATATTAAACAATAAAAGGAGGTGATTTCATCACGTGCAAAAGCTGATAACTTTTTCTCCTTTAATTAATTACAGATATTAACCCTTTGGTGGAAAGATCTGGTTTTTAATTGTTATGTCCTTCAATTCCTTGAATAATGTGAATTAATGAATAAAGAAATGAATGGATGAAAGACTGAATTAATCACATCTCATTTTTAGCAAAAATCAAAAACCTGTGACGTGCTTACTACATTCCTTAGAAATTTTGCTGCTACTTACAATTGTGATCAGCCTGATAATGTTGAAAAACAATAAGGAAAGAATCTCACATTAATTGCAAACCATCATTATAGAATAATGTCCTTTACTATGTGAAGCAGACGTATTATTCTTCTGTCCTGAAAACTCTGATGGTGGGAATTTGCAAAGAAATAAATTATGATTTAAAGAAAGGTCAAAAATAACCTGTTCCAGCTGTGGTTTGAGAAAGCTAATTTGAATTTAAAAGGAAACAAAAATGCTCTTTTACTTCTCTTTTCCATTCATGATTTTTAATATTGTGGACTCCTAACAGATGTAATTGCATGACATAAATAGAGCATTCAAAAGGAATATTCAACGGGTAAAAATTCTACCAATAGTTTGGAGAATTCCTGATTAATTCATTGGAAAAGCAAATGATGTATGATGGCTGCCTGGCCAGACAGGTTGGTTCTTGCCCAAGACCCAAACTTCTTTCCCTGTTCTGGTGCTATGTCCAGCCTCCTCCCATTATGGTCACTGTGGTTTTGCTTAGAACGTGATTTGTTGTTCTGACAGATCAGTGGCTCTCAACTTTCCTTATGCCTCCCAATGCTGCCACACTTTAATACAGTTCCTCATGTTGTGGTGATCCCCAACCATAAAATGATTTTCGTTGCTACTTCATCACTGTAATTTTGCTAGTGTTATGAATTGTAACGTAAGTTTCTGATATGCAGGATGTATTTTCATTGTTACAGAGGGGTCACGACCCACAGGTTGAGAACCGCTGCATCAGACGGTCCTCCAGAGCTTACTGAGATCTTGCTGTCTGGGAGTATACCCTTGCATATTAGTCACAGAGAAGACATGGTCTAATTCCCAACAAGACCTTACAATCTGCTGGAGAAAATTCATTTTCTTCTACTACTCATTGTTTCCTATCATAGTCTCATTTTATCACTGAAGCTTTGGGGAATTTAGTATTCTCTGAAACTTCAGGTTGTTATGCTTAAGTTATTTCGGTGAGGTCAGACTTTTCAGTTATAGAACAGATGATTTTCTTGAAATTTTTTCTTGACATAAAAAGGATCCTAGTGCAGAATATGTGAAATGAACATATTTGGTCAACTCCCAACTGTTCTGGTCAGATTTTCTTCCTTTGGGGCTCATACTGTTTAAAATTTCAGCCAAATATTCAGAATACTTCTTTTGAAAGAATTACGTGGAGGATAGCTTATTTGGCAAAGTAATATCACTAAAAGATGTGAGAATAAAATTATTTATCATACAAAAAATACTCAATATATTCAAATGTGAGATTAGACTTGGCAAAGTCCATTTTATTGATTTCTTGGAATTATAATAAGCCTCCAAATATTTGTTATGTGCTATTTCTAGATATACTTTTTATTCTTAAAATTATTATCTATGTACCAGGAGAAATTTTAATTTTATGCTCTGTTATTTTATATAGGTTGAGATTCCCTAATGTGACTATATGTATTTAGTGCATATGAAACACAAATGAATTTTGTGTTTAGACTCGGGTCCAAACTCTAAGATATCTCATGTATATGCAAATATTCCATAATCCAAAAAACCCTACATTCAAAATACTTCTGTTCCCAGGATTTTGAATAAGTGATATTCCACTTGTAACTGATATTTCAGATAGAAACAAGTTCAGCTGCTGGAAAGTTAAAGAAATACTTAAATTTGGCTCGGTGCCTGTGTCTCAACAGGCTAAGGCGCCAGCCACGTACACCTGAGCTGGCAGGTTTGAATCCAGCCTGGACCCGCCAAACAACAATGACGGCTGCAACCAAAAAAAAAATGGCCGGGCATTGTGGCAGGCGCCTGTAGTCCCAGCTACTTGGGAGATGGAGGCAGGAGACTCGCTTGAGCCCAGGAATTGGAGATTGCTGTGGGCTGTGATGCCACAACACTCTATCCAGGGTAACAGCTTGAGGCTCTGTCTCAAAAAAAAAAAAAAAAAAAAAAGAAATACTTAAATTTCTCTGTTTCTCCTAATCTCTTTCTTCTAAGATAACAGTTACCAAAATAAATCATGTTCATGATAATAAGAAGTCAATATTTCACTTGATTGAAACCATGTGGAGTATGATTTCCAACTACAAGAACATTTAACTAGAAATCTAGATAAAAAGATATCTGGAAAATTCCCAAGCTTTTAGAGGTCTAAAATCACACCACTACATAAGTTGTAAGTAAAGGAAGAAGTCAAGAGTGAACTACAAAGAATAAGTTGAATATAAATGAAAAAAATATCGAAATTTAAGAGATAATCTATTGTTTTAGAGTTTTTGCCAAAATTTGCAGAAGAAATATAAGACAAAATATTAATAGGATTGGATAAGCAAAAGTTTTTAGGACAAAACACAAAAGCATGAGTCATAAGGAAAAAAATTATGAATTATATTTCATCAAAATTAGAAACTTTTGTTCTTTGAAAGACACAATTTAGAAATCAAAAGGAAAGCCCCAGACTGGGAGAAAAGATTGGTAATACATATTTCTGACAAATACTTTATAACTGGAATACATGAACAGCCCCTTCAACTCAGTAAGACGATTTCAAAAATAAGCAAAAGATTTGAACAGAAAGTTCACAAAGTATATGAATAACAGATAAGAACATGAAGTGATGCCAACATTAGTCATCAGGGAAATAAAAATTAAACAGCCTCAATAAAATGATCACTATATTTCTAAGACTATATCAAAAAATTGAAATAACAGATAGCACCAAGATTACTGAGAATAGGAAACAACTGAAATTGTCATCATTGCTATTGGAAGAAGTAAAATTTTGTGACCACTTTGGAAAAGAATTTAGCAGGTTTTTTTTAAAAATTTTTTTTTATTTTTACATATATATGTGTTAATTAGATTTCCACTTTTTGCCTTTACTTCCACCCTTAGATATTTACCCCAAAGAAATAAACACATATGTATATTCACATGAAAATGTGCCATTAATGTTCATAGCAACTGTGATCATAACAGTAAAAAGTAGAAACCAAAAATCTGTCAAGAGGTGAGTAGATAAGCAAATTGTGGTACTTCTGTACAATGGAATGAGTCTTGGAGACAAAAAGAAACAAATTGCTTATATACACAACAACATAAGCGAATAATGACTAAAAAAAATACATAAAGAAATACTTACTAACTGTATGATCCCGCTTACATGCAATACTACAAAAGGGAAACCCATTTATGATAATAGAAAACATATTGGTGATTGTCAAGGCCCAAGGATGTGGGTGTAAAGTTGGGTTCCTGGGAGAAGGAAGGGACTTTTTGTCTTAGTGGTAGTTACTTAAGCATACATGTTTGTTAAAACCCATGAGCTATTAAAAAGTGCATTTTATTGTATGCAAATTATGCTTCAATGCAGTTGACTAAAGATGACCAAAGAAATTCTACCAAGATCAGCTTTGTATTGATGAACGAAAGTAAGTAATTTCCCCCTTGCTTCATATTTATTTCTCTCATTCCTAATTTTTTAAAAAATGTGCAAGTATTTCTTGCATGGTGAAAAGGTGTCAGTAATTTAAAAGCCTTAATACAAATTTCCATGAAGAGTTGCTCTATTCTATTTCATCATGTTTTGTAATTTCTTCACTTTTTTACAAATTGGAGAGTTAAATGAGTATTAAAAAGGATATTAAATTTGTTCCCATCTTCAAGCTCTCTGAGACTATTTTAAAGTAAAATATCCCTCTCACATGGTTTTCTACGTATTTTGTTTGCCAGAAAACCATGTGAGCTCAAGAGCTCAGCAGAACTATTGTTTATGATCACTCTGCCGCCTCTTCTTGACCTCTGTAGAGTAAAAGTTCAGCCTCTTTGGAACGTAAGGGATAGTGTTTCTTTTAGCATTTCCACAGGGAACTGCTGACCTCTCCTTGTTCTCTGGTCTTAAAGCCTTCTTAGCAAAGTTAATATTGGAGACTTCCAACTTTTACAGGCAGTCTGATTAAGCAGGTTGTTGAAATGGTACAGGGGGTAATTTTGTGTACATTAATTTAAAAAGTAAAAAGAAATACCATGGCACAAGGCCATGTTGCCCTCTACTACTTAGTAAATTTAATTAAATTGGCCTATTCCTCGGAGAGGTTTTCTGCTGGAGTTTGAATAGTTAGTGCAGGTAAGGTTTACAAAACTCTGTTTGGATAGGTGTTCAATTAGATTTTCCAATTTAGGCCGCGCTGAGCTGATATACATTTTTGAGCCATTCGGTGCATTTTGATTTTCTAATTTTCTGGGTCATGTTTTCCACTACTGTGGAGGCTAAAAGAACAAATTTGATGAATGAGTGAAATTGAAAAAGAAAGCACACGTAATAGATGGAAAGAGCCCAAAGAAAATATTCACATGTCTCTTCTTCATTTATCTTTTAGTGGCAGTTCTTATTAGCACCATTAATTCACTTCTTCATTCTTATGTGATCTGTCATTTACTTATTCCCTCATCTGTTCTTTCATTGAGGGCATAGTAAGTGCCCACGCCTCCAGGATACGAAGACAATAACAGCTACCATTTTCTGAATTCTTAGGTTTCTAGCATTGTATACACTTTATTTTTAATTTTTAAATCATTTAATATGGAAACAAAATCTATTTAACCTTCTTTACTTTTTTTTTTTGGCCAGGGCTGGGTTTGAACCCACCACCTCTGGTATATGGGGCCGGCACCCTACTCCTTTGAGCCACAGGCACCGCCCAGTTAACCTTATTTTCTACATGAAGAAAATGAGATTGAACCAGGATTTGAAATCCAATATCACTAACTGAATTTATTTCACTAAATCATCCTCCCTCCCAAATCAAATTCTAGAGACAAACCAAGAAGGTCTACGATTGATCAAGACAGCATAAAAAAGCCGGAAAAAAGGAGAGGTCTAGAAAGTGGGAATTCTGGTCCCAAGTCCTAGCCCTAATAAATTAGACTTGTGATCTTAGAAAGATAATTTATCTATAGGATACAGATGTGTAAATATCCTATAAAACAGGGGAAAGCAGGGGATGTATTAAATTATTTTTGTGGCCTCATTTCTTCCAGTTCTAAACATTTCAAATCTTTTCATTTTGCCTTGAAAATTATGAACACTTGAGCATTTAATTTTAAGAAATTTTATAATTTTTAAAATTTATCTTGTTTTTTTTTTTCTCTCTTTTCTAACCAACTCATCCATTAGCTTCAAAGATAAAGAGAAGTATCTAATTTGGGGGGAGATCAGATATTGAACTATGTGCTGATTCCAAATAATGTCAAGCAACTTGTAAGTCTAGGAGTTTATAAACTCTAGTTTCTAACTTTCCTTTTGGCTGTGGTCCTTCAACGTGATAATATACTGATGCTCTCAATTTTGTGATTTTCAAATTCTTTTATCTTAATGAATGAATAAAGAAAAAGTTGTGTTTGCTGAGCTCAAATCTCACCAAGTGTGAGAAAACTATCTCAGCTGTATGTCCTGTTACAGAGTGTTCTTGGAACTTCTCATATGTCATTCTGTCTTTTCATGTGCAATCTGATAACTAACTGCAATTAGCAAATGAAATATTTATATATGCTGCCACATAATCAGTCCATATGTGCAAAATATTGCAAGTTCCTCAGTAGCATTTAGCATCACCCACTGTTAAGTTAGTTTCTTGAAATAGACCGTATGGTGACTTGCAAAGTATGCCCAAAAAGCAGGCAATTTCCTAGCTTTTGCAGGTTTATAGTAGAGCTCAAGTCAGCCTTCGTGAGGTTTGTTCTCTAACAAAACTGAACACCACCAGCAGAGAACTATCTTTCTCTTTGTTTTATTCATGTGTTTAACTTACAGGTAACCCCGTGTCCTACAGAGCATTGTATATCCACGTGAGCCAGCCAGTTACTGTTTCTTTATAAAAATTCTAGCCCTTTCCCCACCACAACTCACTGAGGAGCCACAGGGAGAGTCTCAGAAAGGAAATTTAAACCCTAAATAGATACACCCTTTCTGTAATCAGCCCGTGAACAATAAGATGAACTTGTTGACTTTTTAAAATTTTCTCAAAACCAAAAGTTCATAATTGAAAAGAAGACACTCAGTAGATTCACTTTTGTAAATTAAGGGACATTCCATAGTCGAAAGAATGTGGGGCAGCTGTTCTCAATGAAATGTTGGTACTTGTAGGCTTCTTCTCCTAAGTCAGATCACATTGCATGGATAAAGGAGCAGAGCGTAAGGGAGTGAGAGTCTAGCTGCATACTTAGGTTTGTGGGTAACCTCATTTACCAGAAAAGTTCAAGTGTTCTAAGTAAATCTCGACACCAGAGAGAGAAAGTAGAGGGGACACAGAAGAGGGAGCTGTGAAGAGCACGAAATGATTGGCATGCCCCTTGTGCTGGGCTGTGGAGCTTTTGCTACTGAACTGATGTTAGAGCCAATCCACCTTGCTGAAACGTGGTGGGCAGGGAAAGGTCCTAGTTATTAGACCAATATAAGTGAGGATGTCTCCAATGAAATACAGCTAATGTCTACTTCCAGGGGATAACGATGCCATTAATTGATGACCTCCATGTTTTTTATGACCATGTTTTTTTATAATAACAAACCTTGTTAATAATGCAGAGTCTCTAGAAATATACTATTCCAGAGCTCTTAAGAACAACCTTGTAAAGGAAGGTATTTTATTCTGCAATAATGGCATCACGTCAGTACGGCGTGAAGCAGAGAGGGGTGCCTTATTCCCTTTTTTAAAAATATTGTAATAGATTTGTGGTGGGATAGTTTAAGGGGTTCCTGCTGTCTCAAACTGTTCCCTTCAAGTGCTAACCATGAACTGGGTTCAGAAATGATTTGGACACTTAACATTCTCAAGGACAAAAATGTTTCCCATCCTAGCAGAGAGAGCATGATAGGAAGAAAAGATTATTTTATCATTCTGCTTTACTGCCAGTAAGGCAAATGTACAGACAAGGGAAAGACTAAAATGTACACATTCTAATACTGAGCTTGTCGCGCCTAATTGTGTACTGTATAAATTAATGGCATAAATGTCTACAAAGGAATAAAAATATGCAGTGCTATTTAAGTACTGGTTTAAACAAATACAGCATATTTTCAGTTAAAAATGCTAACGTGGCCACTCACTGCCAAATCTTTCTGGAAGGCCTGTCGGCCACACTGTTTTCCCCACTGTGACAGATTGGAATTAATTGAAAAGTTGCTAGTTTAGAGCTGTCGCTGAAAACTTGCATGGTGAAATAAAATTGGCCTGGTGATTGTCCTTCGATCTATTTTTTCCATATCCTCTTTATCCTGGTCATGATTTTTTTGAGGAACTAATATGAATATTTCCCAAGGCCATCAAAAATATTTAACAATGAGGGGTACCTAAAACTGCTCAGTCTCAGAGGTCATGGCTGTTCTCGATTCTTACTTCTTGCCAGCAATGAACTTTATGTGCTCTATTTATGACATAGGATGTTTTTTAAAGAGCTGCTGGAAACCTAGTTAGCATGTGCTCAGAAGAAGGTGAGGAGAGAAAACTGGAATAAAAAAATGAAGATAAGTAAGGTGAGAGGTAGAAAATCAAAGCGTTAATGAGTCTAACTGTCCCAGTGGGGGATGTTTGTTGCCGTATTTTTTTAGGTCACTTTTTCTTAAATTTCAGTTTGATGCATATTAACAGTATGTGACACGGAGCATCCTCACGGATGAAGTAGGTCTCGGAGAGTTGTCATCTAATGGTCCATATTTCACAAAATTTATCAGGAGGTTTCTATGTTCACAGCCACTTGCATGCAAGTTTTATGAGCCTTTACAAAGGAAATGGAGAGCATGGTTCTTACCCAGAAAGTAAAAACCTGCTTGTAGCTCAGTAAGTACCAATAAGTAATTATCCTGATGATGGGGGTTCAGGAACCCCAATGCCTTGACACTTAATGTTCACTCCATGAACCAGCATCATCATCGTCTTGTGGGAGTTGTTGGAGACACGGATTATCAGACCCCACCTAAATCTTCAATTTAACAAGATTCTGCAGTGATTCATATGCTGCTAAAGCCCCAGAGGATGTGTGTGGGACACCTTTGTTAATTTCCTTGAAAAATTCTTGAAGTTTTGAAAATATCCTCTACTTATTCTCATTTTTAACCACATGGACCTGCCGAACAGATGGCTACATTTAGAATTTAAGAAAATAGGTCCTGGAAAGGCAGCCTGAGTTTCGATAGTGTAATTTCCACCACTATCCAGGTTTTGGAGACAGGAAGAAACACCCCAAGAGTGAGGACTAAGGACCCTGCAGAATGATGACAAACTCACTTGCACACAGGTACAGAGGACACGTTAAGTAGCTATTGCATTGACACACATTAGCATCGGCTATGTAAGCATAATTATTGGTCAAGGGCAGATTGTTGTAAAACAGCTAATAAACAGGAAACATTAACTTCCCTCACGCAGGGCCTTTGCAAAACCAATATTAGATCTGTGTGTTCTGCACATGTATTTTCTTGGAAGCCAATTAACCTCTTTATTGGAAAACAAGAGCTTCGTTAGTGTTCAACATGGCAGCTAATCCTTCACAGTAGATAACGTCCATTGAGCAAGAATGGAATGAGTTGTGTTTACTTCAGTGACTGACGTTCCTATACAATTAAAAGAAAGATTAATTGTTTAATTTCCTCGACATTGGTGCTAGTGAAGGCTAGTAGATCCATAAAAGTAAAAACTATAGTTTTTCATTCATCCAAGGCCAACGAAGTAGTGGAAATTAAGTTTTAGATGGTATATATCCTTTTATTATCCCGACTATAGGGTGTCTTTGTGGAATCAATTTTTTTGTCAATACTTCTTCCATGTAACTTTGAAAGTTTAAACTGGGAAAAGATAAAGAGTCCGTAGGTCTGTCAAACTACTTTGATGTTCCAGACCTAGACTTTTTGGCTATTACATACTATGTGGAAGATGTCAACAGAAAATAATGACTAAAACATGAAAAGCACACACTCTGGTAGATATTAAATGCTGAAGGTATATTTAATAACAATAACTTGTACAATAAAGTGAGTCCACCTAAAGTTGCAGGAAGAAATTTTGTAAGCAATAGTGCAAAATTTTGGCTGAATTTGCTTGGAAATCAGCTAAATGAGACTTATAGACCAAGGCTGAAAATCACACTATGGGTGGTGGTGTGTGTGTGTGTATGTGACCCCCTGATTTCTCCAATCTTTTGGATTCCCTAACTCTATTGTCCCCTTTCTTCTTTTTTCTTGAACTTTCTTCTACACATAACCAAGCTAAAGCCTATTCTTCCTTACTTTTTTTCATAGGGTTGAAATCTCTTCTTTCATTTATTTTTTAAAGTAACTCTAGTGCCTGAAGTTATAGAGATACACATACCCAACAGTGGCTTCTAGGTCAGTACTGTTCAACAGAAACATAAGGTGAGTTATCTATGCATCCTTAAGTTGTAATAAAAATTTTTCTAATAGAGATAAAAAAGTGAAAGAAATAAATTTTAATAATATTTGTCTCTAACCCAGGATATCCAAATTATCATTTTAACATATAATCAATATAAGAACTTAATGTACACATGTGTGTGTGTTTGTGTGTGTGCATGCGTGCACGCATGGTGTGAAATCCTGTATACTGGGCACTCTGTTCAGCACATCTTTTTTTTTTTTTTGTCTTTATTATTAAATCATAGCTGTGTACAATAGTGCAATCAAGGGGTACAATGTGCTGGTTTCATATACAATCTGAACTATTTTCATCAAACTGATTAAAATAGCCTTCCTGGCATTTTCTCAGTTATTATATGAAGACATTTGTATTCTGCACTTAGTAAGGTTCACCTGTACCCTTCTAAGATGGTACAATACAAAAGTTATAGAAATTTTATTGGCCAATTATTTCTTATATCTAGTTTTGGGCTGACAAAATTAGATAAAAATATTTTCACAATGTTAAATTTATCTGTAATAGAAATGACTTGGCCTAAGAATTTTGCCTCTTCAAATTAAACATAATTATACCCTGCTTCATAAAGCCTTAGCTGCACTATATTTATATACATACAAACATACGCACATACATATGTATGTATTGTTTTTCAAGGTGAAAACCTTGCTGTTTTCTTCCTTTGACTTGAAAACCCAGAGGACTGCTATGACTACCAAATTTTGTATCCATGTATAATCAGGATCAATACTACAATCAACTCAAGGACCAGTGACAAGTCATTTCTACAGTTAGAAGGTCTGAGTTTCAGAAGAAGAAAGAGTGAAGATTATCAGTCCTAGATTCTTCTTACAATAAATCACCATGCATTTATTCATCACTAATCTTGTGCTTAATCCTTTCTTAGGCAGCTTGAAGAGCAATGACAAAATATGAGACATGGTCCCATCTATAAAGCAGATAATAATTCAATTAAATATAGTTTTGGTAAAAAATCTTGTGTAATTTAAACCCTCTACAGAAAAGTCATTTGTCAAATTGATAGATTAAATTCTAATTCAGACTGAGATGCTAGTGACAAATACACACTTATCACTTAGGATACTTATAGAATTATTAGACTGATAAATCTATATTGGAATGACCTACAAAACAAAAGTGACCCCAAATGAGTGACATGATACTTTATTGACTCTGAAGAACTTTCTATGACTAATTTAGAGTAATGAACATGGCAACTTTATTTTGTTCTAAATTTAAAAATATTTTAAAATTAAAAATGAGAGTATCACTATAACATACAAATAGATCAAAACATCACATTGTATTCCAATATACACAATTATTATTTGTCAATTAAAATTAAATAAAAAATATTTTTCCTTTAGGAGACAGGAAACTTACTAATAGAGTTCCCTCCTCAGTCTCTGGAGTAGCTTAGGCTGCAGGCTCACACTATCACACCAATGGCTATATATTTTTATTATTATTATTATTTTTCATAGAGCTGAGGTTTCTGACCCAAAAATCCTGGCCTCAAGATATCTTTCTGCCTTGGCTTCCCCAAATGCTGGGATTATAGCATTGAGCCACAGTGAGCCACTGTGAGTCACAGTCTCGAGTGTAAAAATTTTTTTAAAATGAGATTCTTAACCTTTTCTGTATCATAAATTCACAACCTACATTTTTTAAAATCCCCAAATCTTTTTTCATATTAACAGGCTTTAATAAGTAGGGCTTTAATAAGTAGGAAATACAAGTTATAGTACCAATGATGGAGATGAACATGATAATAATAAAAATAATAATTTCTATATATTGAAGGTGTATATCATTTGAGCAAGTTTAGACAAGTAGGAAGTAATAGAGTAAAAATGTGAATACAGTTCTATCTGAAGCCAAATACATACTATTTTTCTCACCCAGAATTTCTTATATCCAGCTCTATAAAAATACATAAAATTGCTTCTGCATTTAGTATTAACTAATGTAAAAATATTACCTGTTTTGTTATTCAGTGGCCCATGTGACTAACATTCAACATTTTACAAATAAAAATGTATCTGCACTCTCAAAAATATATCTTTCCAGTCAGATTCAAGAGTTTTGCTTTGTCTTACATTTCCCTTTTTGCCTACCCTCTCTGGACATGTATAGCCACATATGAACCCAGAAATAAAACATATTAACATTCATCTATATTATTCTATTTTATTTTTCCTCCTTTCTGTTCATGTCACTTTATTTGAAATTGCCTGAAATTCCTGTTCACAAGATATGAGTGGAGATTAAATTAAAATTAGATAGGCGAGACATCGAATAACTTCTATTAGTAAATATAGATGAATTTTCAACAGCTATAAGCCAGATACAAATGAAAAGATTGATTGAAGTAACAGACCTTGCACAACAGTTAAGTATGTACTCCGTAAGGGCTTTCAACTCCATTACCTTATTTTTTATAAGTCTATATAAAACACACTTCTGGTTCCTGCTAGCAGTGATGAAGGGGAGAGAAAAAAACAACAAACGACTTGGTTCACAGTCCAAAGTATTATAGAGCTGAGAGGAGTCTCCAGAGGATGTAGTTATCCTTCTCCATCTAGGCCTCTTTCATTTAAAATATTCTAGATGGACAGGCATCAAACTTCTTCTCAAGCACATCTGTGGAAAAATGAATCCTCCCATCATTTGCCTTCAAATTGTATGTGTTTCCTCAGTGGTTTTCCCACTGAGACACTCTCCATGAAGCTGTCTAATTTCTTCACTCTTGCCAATTTTTTTCTCCTAGACTTCTGTCTAAGCAGACTGTGTTTTCCAAGATCAGTACTGATTCAGCCTGTTACTTCTGCTTTATGCTTCTGAGCACCAAGGGCTATGATTTCAGCACATGGTGCATTAGTGTTCTAAACACCATTGAGAGGAAAACAAGAGCCCAAAGGGTGAAGGCGTTGATGAAAACAAAGCATTTCAGTAAGCAGTCGGGGTATCTAAATTCACTGTCTCCAAAAGAGAGATGACTTTGTCATGTAGTAATCATTCTAAGTATCGATTAGTTCTTATAAGTTGTAAATATAGGTATCTTTTCCGTCCCTGCAAAATTCTTTAGAAAGCAAAATATGGAAATGTTTTCTACTAGTTTAAATGGTAAAAGAAGAAGAAGGCAAAAGACTGGAATCATTGCCACTCTCAGCCCTAAAACAGAAGATTCTCTGTTTGGGCAACAGTGCTGTGGATATAGCCAAGAGAATGTTTTGGCACGAAAAAGAATATATCAGCATTACCAGTGCCAGTTACATTCCATTGCCTTTAGTTTCCTGGCTGAGTGTATCTGTGTGTTTGGGGGAGGGTAAAGGCAAGAGGAAGGCAGAATCTGGCAGCCATTCCTCCTCATCTCTACAAAGTCCTTTTTAGAATCGAAATAAGAATATGCTCATATTTTCTCATTTTGTCATCCTAACTAATGGAATTAATCAGTATTGCAATAGTTACCACAATGTTGCTGACCACAGCTCTTAATCTGCTTATTTCAAGTCAAGGAAAGATAAAATTTGACATAATAAGACATTGATCACTCTGATGTTTAATTTATACTTGAGCATCTTGCTATCTATTGATGTGTAATAGACAACCCCCAAACATAGTGGGCTTATAAAAATAATTTATTATCCAGTATGATTCTTTGAGTTGACTGAGCTCAACTGGACAGTTCTCACTTGGGGTCTGCCATACTGTTGAAGGCAGCTGATGACCTGGGCTGATAATCATTTTAGGGATTGACTAAGTTGGAATTCCAAAATATGTCTCTTACGGGCCTGGAAGTTGATACTGGCTGTGGCTTGGATCTTATCTGAGGCTGATTACTGGAGCACCAATAGGTGGTCTTTCCATGTAGCCAGAGCTGCTTCTAGCACGGCAGCTGTGTTCTGACAGAGATTAGCCCACCCAGGGAATATCAGTCCAAGAAAGAAAGAACTGCCAGTCTCCAAAGTCTCAGACTTGAGAAGAAGCACAGCACTATTTCAGCTGATTTTGTTTATTTAGATCAGTCACAGAAACTTCTTGGATTCAAGACAATGTAGAAGGGCATAGGCCATCCCTCTTGATGGTCTGATCATCAAGGAATCTGTGGCCATCATTAATCTGCCACACTTTAATTATTACCACATCTGGAGAGTCCTGTTTCAATTAAACAACCAAAATTATTTGTGCATATCATTAAGATGTTAAATAAAAAAACCCTCAGTTTACAATTTGCAAAGTGGTAATCAACTAAACACAGTATATTTATATTTTGCCAGGAGGGAAAGAACATTAAGAAAATTAGTATAATTTATTTTGTATTCCTGTCCTGTTCTCTCCTGGAGCTCATTTTTTAAAAGGTTGACAGATACTTTTGTAGGAGGCATTCTCTCATTGGCCCAGAATGAGCAAAAGTACTAGGAATTTGTGCAGAGGAGGTGGGGAAACATTCAAGACACCAGGGAATCATGTATCTAATGTGTCATTCTCTTCTTATGTCATTGAGGGCAGAAGTAACTTGGTGTTTTGGATTCATGTTGCTTTTTAACAGGCACATGGGTTCGTCCATTATAGATTCCTAGCAGTTAAAAAATTGAACTTTCATGTTAATATTACTCCTATAACTCCCTCACTCTTAAGATTACTTATACTTCATAGGAACCACCTTTCCAAGGTGTCTCCTAGGAAACTCAGGTGACTTCTTGTCTCTTTCCTAGTCTCTTAAATTCTAAATTAAATTTCCTGGACCCCTCCCTCAATTTCTATGGGCTGAGGAAGTCCAAAAGATTTCTTGTGATCAGCTCAAACTTCCAAGGAGCAACATTCTCATGATGAATTATACCGTAAACACTATATGCTTTCACCCTATTTTTCAAGGAAGTAGCACCAGGTGGATTAAAGTGGCTCAAATTATCCAAATTAGGTAAGTAAAGAAAAACTAATTGTATACTTCTAAAATGCTCAGAATTAATAAATATCCTGAAATTCAATGTACATAGAATGTTAATACATTGAAACATTTGAGTAGATAAATGGAATATCCATAATCACAGCAATGGATAGAAAGACATGAAAAATTTACATTATCTAGTTGTAGATACACCTGTTGGAGTGTGATCGTTCATAGGATCACCTGAGTATACTACGTAAACCTGTATTTTCATAAATCTCTCTATTTCCTGGAAATGACAGCGGCCATCTTTGCTTTATTTTTGAAACCATTTACAAGTTTATGTTGGTCAGATGGTCTTCCTTTATGAACTTATATTTATTAAAATCTAGCGAAAGCTTAGCATATAATTCCTGAAATGTGAATAATATCAATAAAAAAGAAGGGAAAAATACTGAAAATAAATAACACTAACAGAATCATTAAAACAAAAAAGCAATAGAAATAACAAACCTGAGTTAAGCATAGGAGTATATAACTAAATCCAAACAAGTTAAATATTTCACAGTGTTGAACAAGATTATTGGAAACCTAAATAATCTTTTGAAAGGTGAAAATCAATTAAAATTTACATATCAAGTCTTACACAGTGTTCCTTTCATTCTCTTATCAATTTAATATTGCTTGCAAGATGAACTCTTGCTACATTCTGCCTTATTTTCTCCTTTCCAACAGAATAATATTGTCCATCTGCCTAATAATGATGAAGAGATTTCATCTCATGTGACAAATCTAATCAACTGATAGTGGCTGCTTGGAGTATTGTTCTGTGAACAGTTCTGAAGCTATGTCTGAAATCAGCATGTCTTTCTATCTGCCAAGGGCTTGGTGGATTAAGTTATCAGTAAGTGAAAGGTATTGGTCCTCACTGCATTGCCTGCTAAGAAACATAGATTGGAACGTCTCTCTGGTGTTTCCAAAGCCCATTCATAAGTTTAGCCACTGCTGTACTCTTATTTTCTGGCATAAAATGAACATTCAACAAAGGGACAAATAAACACATGAATAAAAAAATGGATTTTTGTTTTTAGAGCATACGTATATAATTTACACATATTGGTATAAAAATGAGATGGATAAATAAGGAAGGAGAGCCCTAGTAGGCTATATCAACAAACGCCATCTTTCATACATTTCAGTAAGCCTTAAGAATGTGAAAAAGAGAAGTTTTAATAGATACTCTATGTTGCTAGGTAAAAATACCATCTCTTTACAAGAGTATCTATTTTGTTAAGTATTAAATTATCACAATTGGACTTTTTCTCCTTAAAAGGCACTGATTTAGAATTTTAGAACTAGATAAGATTCTGAAATGTAAAATTAAATTGGAGGAAATTGTCTATATGTGCACTCCCATTCCCTCCCCCAAATTGTCCATATTTTTGTGCCGGGAGAGGGGATTAGAATCAAACCCTCATCCGCTACTAGGCTGAGACTCATGGATAAGAACCTGTATTACACACAAGTTCCCTTCCCACACATAGTTATGATATTTCTTTATAATATTCAATTTGAATGTCATCATTTGATATCATTATACAATTATGAAGTCCTATATTTATGAATAGTTCTAGTTGGATCTTTTCTATCATCTGAGAAATCACATGATGAACAGTATACACAACTATATTAATATAATATATTTTTGAAATAAATAGTGGCTTATTCAGAGTATTCTATACTCCCATCAAGCTCACATTGATTTTGGTAAGAACAATTACAACATAAATTATAACAAATAATTTTAACTTAGAAGTATGGTATAGTAGTTAAAAATAGATTTAAGTTAAATATAAGTTGGTGTATGTTCTAGTTTATTCCTTACTATATAATTTTGGCTGTAATTTAAACTTTCCATGCTTAGTATTAGGATAACACCAGAGACACAGACCAACAAAATTAAATTTTTAGAAGGCATTGGCTCACTGCAAGCTAAAGGCCTAGGAAGAAGGCCAGTGGCGTCATTCATAGATAGGCCTAGAGGCTCAAGATCCAAGGTGATATATTACAGTGGTGAATTAAGCCAGTGAATTAGGACACTGAGAGCAGGACAGGATCAATGTACCAGCTCTAGCGTTTATGCAGAGGGAGTGAATTCAGTTTTCTTCTTGCCTTTCTGTTCCGTTTAGATCCTCAACAGATTGGATAATACCTACCTACATTGTAACCCTCTCAGGGACAGTCTACTTTATTCTGTGTACCAATGTAAGTGCTATGCTCCAGACACACCTTCATGGATCCTGTCAGAAATAGTGTTTAACCACTTACCTGGGCTTCCCACAGTGCAGTCAAGTTGACAAGTAAAGTAACCGTTATACCTAATTTTCCTTACCTGGAAATGGACATAATTGTAACTATATCAAGAGACAATATTATAAATGATTTTTATATTATAAATTGATTTTCTTGAGATAGGTTATCATAAATAGAAGCAATTTTTAATTGCCACACTTAAATCCCTCCACTGTGCATATGGAAGTCTGAGGGTATCTTTACAAGGATAGAACATTTCTCCCTAATGTCTTTACCCATGACAAGGAGAAAATACAATTTCTGGCTCTGATGTGACATCTTCCTTCTCAAATCTTAGGAATGCATGTTAGTGCATATCTTTATCTGTGTGATGATCCTACACAACTCCATTTGGGGAATGTCTTGAAACCTTCCCTTGTTTTCTCTCTCACTTCTCCAACAATTCTTTCTCAATAATTCATCTTATATCTTAAATGTAGACGTTCACCAACTTTACCATGAACTCTCTGCAGAGTTCCACGTTGTGAATCTAGTCAACCACCTAACATCTCACCGTATCTCTCGGACATCTCAAACTCTATTTAACCGATTATAATTATGCTTTAAATTAAATACTTCTCCCAAGGCCTCCTTCCTTTTAAACTGCCAATCACACTATTATGCAAAACATAAATCTGAGCTCCTGAATTTCTCTCTTTTCTCCAGTTCCCCTGGTTCTACGTAACAATTCTGTCCTATTCGTTTCACTCGCTTTCCTTGGTCATATCTGGCTTTCTAAACTAGACATATAATTAGTCACACCTTTAGTTTCAATCTTTTCAAGGCTGTTTCTGGCACATTTTGTGAACGTGATCTCTCTAAAATGTAAGCATCATCATGTTTCTGCCTTCCTTAAAGTCTTCCCATAATATCCTATAGCTTTCAGTATGAAATTCATGGCTCCTAGTATGACAAAAAGGACCCTTCACAGGATGTTTCCTCCTTGCCTCTCCAGCTTAGTCTTGCATTGCACTACTGCCCAAATACTCTAGCATCTATCTCTACAAAATTACTTGTTGCTCATCGAATAACCTGTTTGCTTGTCCTTCTCCTTTGAATTTTTCTGCAAACTTTAGATTGCCTATTAGTTTGCTTATTAGTAGTAATTTCTTTCTTTAAGACCCTACTTCTGGTTCCCCCACACTATATTCTATCACCTTGGTCATTTTCATTATCATTGCCATTATTCAATAGTAATAGTACTGTAGTGTCTTAGTACATTACTGTTTTGTACTAGTCATAGTAGTAGTATGATCACATACTGGACATTTAATATTTGAATTTTAAAGATGAAAACAATTTAAGCATGGAGTTGTCATAAAATTTATCCCCAAAAATTATAGTTTCAATTTGGGCCAAGAGACAAATTCAAACAATATGATATCCGTGTTTCACCTATGAACAAACTCTATTTTGCTTCCTATCCTGGAAGCCTCGTCTCTAAGTTTTAAATGTGTGTTTACTTGTTGGTCTTTTTTCAGTAGTGTCCAAATTCCTTGACCAAAGGGTCATAGTCTTTATTTCCAAATTCTCAATGCATGGTCATGATCACTGTGTTCTCAGACAGTCCAGGACACAGTTGGAGTACAATGAAAAGAACTTGCCAAATAGACAAAACCAGATTAAAGCTTAAAACTAGCTTTCAGAAATATTGGGAAATAGGGAAGGAAGTTCAGGCATTCTCAACTTAGCACATAATGGGAATGGACTAATTGAGTGGTTAAGGAGTAAGTACTATGGCCACCCGCTATGTTAGTTGATTTAGGGAGCACAATACCATATATGTTATCTCATTGAAATACATTTCCTACAGATACTTCTCATCCTCTTTGCACCTCTGTTTATGTGGACTTTGTTGCAATATGGATTCTACCTAAATATTGTATCTGTACATTTATCACTAAGGTCTCAACATTTCTGTGAACTGAATATGATTATTTTATTCATAGCTATGGAAACTAGAGACTCAGAGAAATTTAGTGACTTGTACAAATCCACATTTTTATTACACTTAAGCCCAGGCACACAACATGTAAAGAGGAGAGAGACAGAGAGAGAGATAGAGAGAGCATGAGAGAGATTATATGGGGTGTGTGTCCACCAGGTACCATGGGCTCCTCCGGTAGTCTTTCTTTAGGGTGGGGCAGGATTGGAAAGGTGGCTGATGACAGAAGTTTGAAGAGAAGGAGGAGAGTGAGGCCATGGCACTTAGTCTCTGCTTCCCTTCAAAGAATATTAGCTCAATATGGTGCTGTCTGTCAGCCTAAGTCCAAAGTTTTCCTCCAGGCTCTTTTTAGATCTCTTTCTCCACAGACCTGGGGATGGAAGGTTGGAATCACTTCACCCTGGCTTGTACTTCTGGTTTTCTTTTACCTACCCTTTAAAATTAATCTCTCTGTAAGTAAAATTTCCTATTTTTGCAAGTGCCACGTGTTCATCTGACTGATGAGTCAAGTGTGTGTGTAAGTGTCATAGCATCCTAGCCGTGAAGTCGTCCATTGGCAGAATTATTCACATTCTCTAATATGATGCTATTGCATCTATAAACATCACATACTATAATTTTATGACAAAATTGCTTAACTACAGTACAACCCACAAAGCAATTAGATGACAAAAATATCCTAGACTTTCTATTAAAGTTTCATAAGTAATTTATAATATTTTTACTGAATAAGTCAATTGCTCATATATAAACAGAATCCTATACCTTAATAAAAAGCAGATTTCTAGAGGAAATTTTTCTGTGGTATTTGCAAGTCTGTTGCCCCTGGCTTGGAAAGGCCACAATTATTCTAATAAGAGACAGAGGGAGCAACAAGTGCTGCACTTTTAATTCCCAGATCAGTAGTGATAATAGTATACCATTATTTATATCCACTGGTTTAATAGATTATGCTTAACACTGTAAAGATCAAAGCTGAGAAAAACTCTCTTTTCTCACCACTTTGTCATCCTTATCTGCACTGGCATAAAAATAGATTTTTGCTTGTTATGGGGAGATAAAATCAGTATAGTTATAAAGGTAAAGTAAATGTATCAAAATAATTGGAGGCATGATTCTCTACTATGGTTAGTGATTGCAGGAATGAGTTGACCTAAAAGTACTAAACTTTAATTTGTTTCTCCTTTCTGAAGGATTTCTTCAGTTTCTCTAATATGTAAGAGTTCCCTGTTGTACATACTAACTGAAGTTTATCTTCAGTAAGATTAGGCATATCACAATTTGTAACTTCATTTTTATGTATTATGTAATATGATATATTACAAATATTCTGTATTACATATTTGTATGGATGTACGTATCCTCAGGTAGTTTACACACTGACCGTATGATACTTTTCCTCTCTATGGCTTTGAATAGGGTGGTTGGGTTATAGAAGAACAGGGAAAACATCTTGGATCCGCCCATAAATCTATATGATTTTGATACTTTCATTGCAATGATTCGGATGCAATATACGACTTAAATGATCTATGACACCAAATTTATATCATCTTATACTATTAAAGATATTAAAGAAATTTAGTGAGAATGTAGTTATTGGCCCATGACAATGCAAAAATAATAAGCATTACAGTAGAATTTCACTCTGTTGCTTTTATTAAAGTGAAGAAGAAAGAGAACCATCTCTTACATTTTTTTCTTTTGTCAAAAATAGTCTAATGATCTATTGTTTTTCCAAACATTCCCATTTATTAGACAACCAAATTCCTTTTAGATCTCTTACTTCTTCCCAGGATGATTTAAACTCCAATTTTTGTCTTTAACTTGATTTGGTATTTACTTACTATTTTTATACCCATCATTCATATTCTATTAAGACTTGCAATTCCATAAGTTAAATTATGCAGATACTTTTATTTGACCCAAAACATTGGATCTTAGAATATTTTCATATGAAAATATAAGGACATATTACACAAAATCCAAACAGCCTGTGATCAAAGGTCTCATCTGGTCTTAACTACTATGGAGTTGAGAAAATCTGTGAGAATGTATCAATAACATTGAAGACTCACAAGTAATTTATTGAATTAAAAATTATTCACTTCTTGAGTAACATACTTTTATCTAAGTGAACTGGGTTTTCTCCGGCTTGATTCATACATTGAAGGTGTGAAAAGAGATTCTGATATACACCAACATTGATTCCTCCCTGAAGGTATTTCATGCTCTCTACTTTCAAAGGCGTATTGTAAGATTGCACTTCTTTATCACATCCCCTTCTCCCACGAGCAGTTGAGCCTAAGTAATTGGTTCTGAAGAAGTAGTTGGGAGTGGAAATACTGTGAGTTTCTTTTGGTTTAGCATTTACTTGCCTCTGCAAGACATCCTAGAGATCTCTTCTTTCATCTGGTACTGGAATCCCCAGTACTCAACATAGTCTGATTTGTCAGCCTGGATCCTTGAACAGTTACAGTGAGTAGATCCTTCCGCCCATCTACAATAGACATGTAAAATAAAGGGAGAAACATACATTTGTACTTTTAAGTCATTAAAATTTAATATTGTTTGTTACTGTAGAATAATTTGTTAATAGTAGCTCATACAGACATATAACATGGAAAAGAATGAGAAATACAGATCATGATAAGTCAGTAAAGATGGAAGTTAGGACTTAGGAAGAATACTTCATTTATAAAATAGAGAAATTATAATTATACAATTTCTAATAAAACTTGTCCTACTATAGGAATGTGTAAATGATGGCCAAGAGTGATCCATTATCGAAAGGGATTTTGACAGAGGTTGCCAAAAATGTCCAGAGTGGCTATGAATCTTCTTGAAGGCATAGCCAGGAGATTGTTAACCTAAATATGAGAAAACTAGCTAATCTGATGAAGTCTAATAAGCATAGGAAGATTATCAAGTGATTAAACAGTTTTTTAAGAATAATCAAAATGTATTTATAATTTCCATAATTAAAACACTTTATAGGAATCACGTTCAATAAATTCAACAGATAATTTATATTTTATAGTATGTTCTATTAATTTCTGACTCACTTTCTGTCTTATCATTTTGTGACGTCTGTAGCTATCAATTTTTCTTTTTTTTGAGAGAGAGTCTCACTATGTCTCCTCCTGTAGAGTGCTATAGCATCACAGCTCCCAGCAACCTCAAACTCTTGGGCTTAAGTGATTCTCTTGCCTCAGCCTCCCAAGTAGCTGGGACTACTGGTGCCCACCACAACGCCCAGCTATTTTTGGTTGTAGCTATCATTGTTGTTTGGCAGGCCCTGGGCTGGTTCGAACCCGCCAGCTCTGGTGTATGTGACTGGCACCCTAACTGCTGAGCTATAGGTGCTAAACCATTTATATTCTTTTTTTATCTTTATAGTTAGTAGTGTATATAATTTTTTTCTAATAATAGCCAAATTGTTTTTATAGGAACTGGGTGTTATAAGAAATTTTATTAATCTTATAATCATTGTCATAATGTTTGGCAAACTGAGTATTAGGGGGTGTATTCAAATAATGTATTTAAAAATGTGAGTCAGGGCGGCACCTGTGGCTCAGACAGTAGGGCGCCAGCCCCATATACCTAGTGTGGTGGATTCAAACCCCACGCCAGCCAAACCACAACAACAATAACAAAAAAAATAGCCAGGCATTGTGGTGGGCTCCTGTAGTCCCAGCTACTTGGGAGGCTGAGGCAAGAGAATCGCCTAAGCCCAAGAGCTGGAGGTTGCTGTGAGCTGTGTGACACAAAGGCACTCTACCGAGGGCGATACAGTAAGACTTTTGTCTCTACAAAAAAAAAAAAAAAAAAAAATGAGTCAGTACCATAAAATATTCTGCACTTGATCATCACTTTTTACATTTTGAAGGTTTCTAAAAATGATGTCCGAATACAAACCTATGTTAAGAAAAGATATGACAGATTTGAAAAATACATACATGTAATCTCACTACTTTAATAAACTCCGCATTCTATTATTTTTAGTTTTGATATTAAAAGTAACAATGATAAATTTTTGAAGGACACAAGAATAGATTTTTACAAATAATTTATGAGGATAAACTTTGGGAATGTTGGAATGAGGACCTCAGTCATGACGCTGTCACAAAAACAATCATAATACTGGGAGAAAAACCTAAAATTAACCATTTAGAATTCTGAAAATTGATCAAGGCCAAGGAACAAATTGGAAATTACCTATGTTAGAGAAATGACTGAACTTGAAGATAGAAGGAGGTTTGTGATTCTTTTTAACCTCCCCTGTCTGTAGCATAGTTGCAGGGCAGACAAAAAAGCAAATTTTGGCTCGGCGTCTGTGGCTCAAGTGGCTAAGGCACCAGCTACATACACCTGAGCCGGCGGTTTCAAATCCAGCCTGGGCCCCCAACCGATAATGATGGCTGCAACCAAAAATTAGCAGGGTGTTGTGGCGGGTGCCTGTAATACCAGCTACTTGGGAGCCGGAAGCAGGAGAATCGCTTAAGCCCAGGAGTTGGAGATTGCGGTGTGAGTTGTGATGCCACAGCACTCTACCCAGGGAGGCAGCTTGAGGTTCTGTCTCAAAAAAAGAAAAAAAAAGCAAAGCCAATTTTATTTTAGCAAAAGGGAGGGACTGAATCATTTTGGAATGGTACTGAAAACACCATCTCCTGAAGCACAACCATTATTTTGTCCAAACTTGGGGTTACTTGAAAAAAAAAATTATATTCTAGACTGTTATAGTTATTTGATTTGAGTCAGGGTTCTTTAAAAGGAAAGTGTGAAGAAAGTTCTATCCTTCAGACATTACTAAAACCCTAAAAAATTTCTGAATAAAAGAGAGAGGCCACAAATTTTAAAATCAGAAACGAGAAATGGCTATCATGACCAACCTAACAGAAATAAAAAAAAAAAATTGCAAGGAACTCTATGAAAAACAGTATACCAAAAATTCCTAGTAAGACAAATTATGGAAAGTAATTCAAAGTTGAATAAATCATCTAAACAGACCTACAGAAAATAAAAAAGATTGATTTAGTAATTAAAATGCTTCCCATAAAGATAAATTCAGAACCAGATGTCTGCATTAGGGAATTCTACCAAATATTTAAAGAATTAACTATAATTTTCACAAACTCTTAGACAGTCTCAATTCATTGTATAAGACCTGTTTAAGCATGATAATCAAATCAGGCAAAAACACCATAAGAGAAGAGAAATGCACACCAATAAACAAGTGTATTAATTTAACAGGATACTTGATCACTGCACAAAATATATACATTTATATATACAAATAATTGGCAATCTATTTGTATATATTTGTATATATGAGTCAGGATCATAAAATATTCTGCACTTGATCATCACTTTTTGTTTTGAAGGTTTCTAAAAATGAATTAGCAAAACAACTTACTAAGATCAAATAGTAAGTTTTTTATGTCGATAACACCAAAAAAACCCTGAAGAATAAATTTAATCAAAGAATTGCAAAGCTTTTTACACTGAAAACAAGGAAACCTTGTGAAAAGAAATTAAATACAAAGACATTCTATGTTCATAGAATGGGAAAATTAATACTATTAAGAAAGAGATATGTCTAGCTGACCTATAGGTTTAATATAGCCTATTTTAAGTCCCAGCTAAATTTGTGTTTGTGCATTTATGTATAAAAATAGAGAAGTTGATACTAAGAAATGTAAGGGACCCAGAAGAGCCAAAATAATATTGCAAAAGAAAAACACTGGAGAATTCAGACTTCTTGATTTTAAAACTTAACTACAAAGCTACAGCAATCAAGACAGCATGATATGGGCATAATGAAAGACATACAGATCAATGGAATGGAATTGAAAATCCAAAATGAACTCTCATATTAACGGTCAAGAACATAATGTTTCTTGTTCAGCAATGAAGATGTTCAAAACTTAGATTGTAACTTACATTGTGGTTGTGGTTGTCTCAGTCAACAGCTATACTATAATTAGAAGTCCCTAGGACTATACTCTAGAAAATGGGTGCATATTATGGTTTATGGATTGTATCTCAATAAAGGTATAAAAAATTCATTGATGAATACTTAAACTCCAATATTATGATTGAAAACAACACACTTAAACTCAGCTAACTGTACTACTAATGAAAACAAACAAACAAAAATGGCTGCCCTTTATTGATTGCCTGCTACAGAAGCCATGTGAGTATCAGACATTGCACTGAGTAATTTTGGTACACTAAGTCTGACATTTAAGACAACCCTGAAGAATGGAAAATATTAATCAACATATTACAGATGAGCAAATGGAATATCATAGAGATTAGGTAAGGATGTCACAGCTAATAGCCTGGTAAAAAGCAGAGCAAGAATGTCAAAGTAGCATGTGGGTGGTGCCTGTGGCTCAGTGACTAGGGCGTTGGCCCCATGTACTGAGGGTGGTGGGTTCAAACCCAGCCCCTGCCAAACTGCAACAAAAACATAGCCAGACATTGTGGTGGGTGCCTGTAGTCCCAGCTACTCGGGAGGCTAAGGCAAGAGAATCGCTTAAACCCAAGAGCTGGAGGTTGCTGTGAGCAGTGACGCTACAGCACTCTACCAAGGGCAATAGAGTGAGACTCTGTCTCTAAAAAAAGAAGAATAAAATAAAACAAAATAAAATTAGCATGTAAGATCCATGTAATTTCTTTGCTCTGTCTGGTCTGATGAAGTATCTAGAGCAACATTTAACCGAGTATATTTTCAGTGCTTTAGCCTCAGTTGTGTTTCTAGACTTTGCATTTTAAAATGATTCCATGGTTGCGAATGAAAAACCTTGAATCCAAAAATTATCTCATGTTCGAGACTCTAAAATAGGAACACTATCCAATTTTTTTTGTACAAAGAAAAAACAGCCCATATTAAAACAAGTGACTTTCCTAGCGTTTTCTAATCTCTGATAGCAACAAGACTACCTTTCAAATCCATAATATGTCATATAAAAAGGACAAGCACTTAGCTGCTCTCTACTTAGTGACTTTGAACAATTAGCAACATTATTACTACTCTCCTTTAAGTTTCAGAATAGGTCTCACCTCTTTGCTTCTTTGCCTACCTGCCCTGGCAATGGAGAAGGTATCTTGCTCTGTAAGGCTTTATCTTGCTCTTACTCTGTAAGCCTACCTTGCTTTCTCTTCCTCAAAAATGTTCTACGTTTGCCTTACAAAATAATGCATATGTAAGAATTTCAGAATATTTCGATGGTACATTTGTTGGTTACATGAATTGCTTTTGTACATTTTGAGTCAAAGTTATAAGGATGCCCATTACCCAAGTAATGTGCATTGTACCCAGTATGTGGGAACTTATCCCTTTCTTCTTGCCTCCTCCCACCTGCTTGTTTTCTAAGTTTTACAACCAAATGTATACATGGATATTGATTGGTAAATTCCAATTTAATAGTGAGGACATGTGGTATTTTTTTTTTCCATTCTTGCAATACTTCACTTAGAAAACTGGCCTCCAGTCCCATTCAGGTTGTTAAAAAAAGGTATGTGTTCACGTTTTTCACGGCTGAGTAGTAATCCACACTATACATACAACACATTTTATTAATCCACTCATGTATGGATCAGAACTTGGGTTGATTTCACATCTTTGCAGTTGTAAATTGTGCTCCAATAAATAAGTCCATGTGTCATTTTGATAAGATGACTTTGTTTTTCCTTTAGCTAAATACCCAATAGTGGGATTGCTGGTTCAAATCCTGGGTCTACTTTTCTTAATAGTTCTTTGAGATATCTCCATATGAATTTCCATAGGTTGTACTAGTTTTCAGCCCCACTAACAGGGTATATATAAGCGTTTCTTTCTCTCTACATCCACCCCAGCATCTGTTGTTTGGGGATTGTTTTGATAAAAGCCATTCTCACTAGAGTTAGGTGATACCTCATTGTGGTTTTGATTTGCATTTCGCTCCATCCTCGTATTACCATCTGATCTTCAACGAAGCAGACAATAACATACACCAGGGGAAAGAATCCCTATTCAATAAATGCTGTTGGGAAAATTGACTATTACTATTCTTTTTAAAATAACTTCCCTTGCCTCTCACTGCATGCGGACAGAGTAGAATCACCCTGGCTTCACCCTTCCTAGACAATATTTTTTTTTCTTGAATATGTTCCCTTCATGCTGGATTGTAGGCACCTTGGCATTCTAGTTCCATCAAAACGATGCTTTTATAACAAAGACTTGGACAAGCCTGGTCTCATGATCCTTTCGTGCCTCCATAGAAAAAATGAAGCTTCATATTTACCATGTATTCCTGTGCCCAGAGGATTGTATTAAGTTTCACAAGTTACATTTTTATCCAAGTGAATGACTTGTGAATAAAATGTTTAAACCCTAGCTATGTATCCATCTAAATACCTACTAATCTTCATTCCAATTTTACTTATTCACCATAGCATATGAATTTTTCAAGACCTGTTCTGATTAGCTTAATCATCTACTCAAAAATACAATTTATTTTTTTTTTACTGGCTGCAAGATAAAATCCAAATCCCTTAGCATGTTGTTTACTATTTTCCCAACATAGAGTCCCAGGGTGATACAATATTCACACCTAATTTCATGAAAAAAAAATGCAACTTCTCATTCTTCCAAATGAGACCCATTTTTGATAAATGTTGGGTTTTTGCTCATGTTTTTTTTCTATGCTCAAAATTATTTCTATTCCAAACTGCTTGACAAAATCCCATTCATTCTTTTTTTGGTGTGTCAAAGTCAACTTTCTTAATTTTTCCTTAATTCTCAAATCATAAATAAGTTGTACTTTTTTTCTAAATTCTTCAGAAAATTATTTTAAAAACTCATCTGACAGATTTACACTTATAATCTCATTTGCACTTTGCTACAGTTCAAGATAAAATAACTTACCCTTAACCCTCCCCCAACCCCCACTCCCATTATTCTATGATTGAAGAAATTGATACTTAGCAAGATAGGCCCAGGTCAAGAACTCATAAGGGCCAGATATCAGATTAAAACTGATTTAGCTGAATCCAAAGTCTGACCTTTATGATGATGACAGTAGGCAACGTCCCCTTCCCCTCATTCCAGCTATATTTAAGGCATTGCTCTCTTTACATTTGAGAATACTTCTCTCCTTCTTGAGTTCTCTTCATTTTCCCATCTCTGAGACCTGAGTTTTTTTCCATCTTATTGCATACTCTTTCTCAGTTTCTGTTTCAATAATTTTTTTTCCTCCTCTCAACCCTGAATTGTTGGAAAGTCCCAATCTTGGACTTTATCTTCTTTATCGATACTCATTGTCATGGTTTTAAATACTATCTACATGCTTGTGACTCTGAGATTTACATATCCAACTTCAATTTCTTTCTGTGCTACAGACAAAAATATCCGACCACCTGCTCAGAACTTCCATTTGGGTGTCTAATTTAAAGTTAACATATTTAGAGGAGTTTCTCTGCTTCATTCCTCTACCAAAATACATTCCTATACCTCCTTTTTCCCTGTCTCACCAAATAGCACGCCATCTATCCAGTAGTGCAAAACAAAAACCAGCAGAAATCCTTGATTCTTCTTTCTCTTTCTCATTTAGAATCATCAGCAAGCTCTTTTGATGGCCATCAAAATATCTCACAATTTCGTACCTCCTGCATTCTTACCTTGTTCATTGAAGCTGTCAAAATATCTTACCTAGAACTTGTGAAGTTTTTGTAGCTAGGTCTTCATATTCCAATCCTGTACCAGTACTTGACAGCTTCCATTTTTCCCTGCAAGTCTCCACACCATTGCCCTCGTCTTGGACTGTGTCTGACTTGAACGGACGGCACCATCAGGGTTTTGTCAATGAGCAGGGTTATGGAGGGCATCGGTGAGAATTAGAAACCAAGAAAAGCATAAAGGAGGAGATTCATCCCCAAGGTTAATCCCACTCAGAGTGCCCCAGGTTGACCAGTTCACTTAAGGGGAGAAATGCACCATTTACAACTAAAGGTTGGAGATTTAGATACCATACTTTCAGTAATGAATAAAATCAGGATATAGAAGACTTGAAAAACACTATAAATAGACCTACAAGACATCAATAAAACACTCCACCCAACAACATAGAAGACACATTCACCAGTTTACATGAAGCAATGTCTGGTATATAGACCATATGTTATGCCATAAGACAAACCTCAATTAAATTTAATTATTTAAAATCATAAAAGGGTGTTTTCTGACCACAAGATAATTTAAAAAATTAACAACAGGGGACATTTTAAAATTTTACCTTTTTTAGTAACTGTTATATTCAGAGGGGGAAAATAGTGACTATCAACACTAATGCTATGAAAAAAGTGAAGAATGGTTTGAGCACATGAATGAATGAAGAAGGAGGTAGCCAGGGAGGTACTATTATAACCAGCATTTTACAGGCAAGGAACTGAGAGTTAACCAAAATCTCCAAACTGAGAATACTCAACTAGTTTATAAAAAGTTATAAATTATGACTTATTATTACACATTTTGTTCCCTTGAACCCAGACACAGCCTTACACATAGCAATGCCTCAACTGATTTATGTTCACTGATGATAGCTTTTTAAGGAAGAGCAGTGTGGCAGGAATGCGAATATTAGCTTTTGGATAGAAAACTAGGCATTTATTTTAGTACTTAAATTTCTATTTCCATATAATCTCATCCAATATAAATTTAAAAGATCATTAAAAAGACATTTTAATAAAGGCATCTGTGACTATTATGAACAAACTTTTATGATTTACATATATCTATCTATAATTGCTTACCTAGTTTTATAGATTATTCAGGCCTTTGTTTGGTTTTTTCTTGTCTTTTAGAAATTCTACTCTTTGGATATTTCTTGGTTCATTAATAAATTTATCAAACAATGTGTATAGAAAAAACTATTGGAAATTCCTATTAGTTATTTTTAAATTTTTTGCCACAATTTCTAATATAAGCAAATAAAGTTATTTTAGAAATAAAGCATGATATTATTTGAATATCACCCTGGACTTTGTTGAAGTTATCTTTAAAACTCTTTTCATAAATCTGCAATGACTATATAGTTGTTTATAATGTGATATACAGGATTAAAAATGTAAAATTAACCCCACGCCATGTTATTTAGTTAAGAAGCAAGCGCGTGAAACAAGCAGACATCAAGTTCAAACCAGATACTATATAAGTGCACAAGATAGAGTGAACCACCTTAACTTAGGATTTCAAAGACTATGCTGATATGATTTTCATGGATTATTTTGATACTGTTTTACCAGATAGTTAAAACCACAGCGTGAGTTTTACTTACAATAATGGAAATTTGTTGTGATTTTTATGATTGTGAATTTGGTAGTTTTCATACAGGTCTATTTTCTGAGTATGTTTATTTACTTATGAAAGCAAAGAGGTAGCTGAAAACCCTTTTTTCATAATTCTGTAAAACTACTTAGATCAGTGGTTCTCAACCTTGCTAATGCCGTGAACCTTTAATACAGTTCCTGTGCATCGCATCCCAGAGGTTGAGAATCACTGACTTAGGTCACATGCTTCCATAAAACAAAAATACTACCTAAATATAAAAACCTTTAAGGAATAGAAAAGAAAGGATTTTAAAAACTATGCTCTCGGATTGAGGCAAATGACTAGGATGTCCCAATTTAGTTATCTATCTATCATCTATCTATCTATCTATCTATCTATCTATCTATCTGCAACAAAAAACAATGTCTCTCATAAGGGTACATAATCCCTTCATATTCCTTTACGTAATTTTAAATTATCATGTTTGCCTTGTGTGAAAAATCATTTAAAACAATTTTTAAGCATATTGTTCCTGGTATAATTAAACTGCTATTAATTATTCCACCAAAGGGCAGAAAGTGTTGCTGTTTTGTATTATATCTAATAATTTAAGAAGTTAAAAAAAAATCATTACTATAAGATATTTAGTGACCACCAACTCCTAATGAAATTCTATAACATTAAGAAGAGTAAGGAAAGATAAAGATTCAGTCAAGTTTCGATTCAGTGTAATGAATCAATATACACATTAGAAAATTTAAATTGACAAAGATTAGAATCTATAATGAAATATTGATACAGAAAATGGAATAGTGTTAAAATTAATAGAAAAATATAAAAAAGACAACATGATAGAAAGAAATATTAAACTAACTTTTTGTTTTAGAAAAGTTTATAAGTCGCAAGAATGTTAGTCTATGTACACTTCAAATTTAGTGCCAATCATAACCAAAAAAGACATAATCCTGAACTTCATAATCTCAAATGTTGAAATCTTAAAAGATCACAAATCTTTAAAGATCAAAATTCCTAATGTCTAAAATTCTGAAAATTAGATTATTGTATCTTTCATTATAAGTGGGATAGTTGCACTGCAGTTTTTGATCAAGTCAAAGACTTAGGTTGTCGAGTCATGGTATTTCAGATGACAACAGTTATAAAGCTATAATAGGTACACACATACCAACTATAGTGATATACATTGCTACATTCGCTTTTTAGTCTATTTTTTATAAATATGGTTCATCTGCTCATAACTGCCATATATGTGCAATTGTTATCATTATACCTGAATATTTATATTTTCATACAATATGTATGTTATTATTGCCTATTTTATGGTATAAAGTGGCTTATAAAATGTTGCATTGTGTTTTTATATGCTTCTCAAATCACCGTTTGAAATGTAAGTAAATGTGGGTTGTTTTTTTTTTTAAGGAAAACATGAGAGAAAGTTTATTAAGAAAGATAAAAATAGATTTACAGAGTAAGAGCAAGGTATAATAATAATACGTTTGTAATAATCAGAGATGTCTTTTGAGGAATTTTTTAAAGTACTTTTTCTAGAATTATCCTTTGGGATTTTAATTTTTCACAAATGAGATTTTCAGGATTTTAGACCTTAGGAAATTTGATCTTATGAGATTTCGACATATGGGTTTATGGCATTTGGGATTGTAGCCCAATCTTCCTCACATCTAGGTTTCCTCTGCTTAAAATTACTATAGCAATGTTTTCACAGATAATCATTTAATTAAAATTATTATTTTGTTCAGATTTCTCAATTTTTACTTTCTGTCCTTTTCTGTTTCAAAATTTTATCCAGATGTCAAATTATATTTAGTCTTCTCAAACTCCTATAGACTATGGGATCTTTTGACAGTTTGGGGGAAGTTCTGGTCAAGTACAATATTATTAGATATCTTTCTATTTGGGGTTGCATGATGTTTTTTCTCATGGTTACACAGTACTTACGGGGTTTGGGGAAGAAGACCACTGATGCAACCTGTAATCCTTATCACATTATATGAGGGGTGTGATTATTAACGATTCATCCCTAATGATGTTAATTTTTACCACCTGGCAGAGTGTCAGATATTTCCACTTGAAAGCTACTTTTCATCCCTCTTTCCACAATGTACTCTTTAGGAGGAAGTAACTAGATAAAACACATATTAGAAGCAGTATGTTACCCTCCTCCTCCTCAAAATGTGGTAGGTAAATATTTTATTTGGAATTTTTCTTCATGGAAGATTTGCTTACTCGTCTCCATTTGTTTATTTATTAAATCTTTACTTATATCAGTCCAACACATGGATACTTCTTTTATACTTTGGATTATAATCTATTGCTATGTCATTTATTTTATTGCTCAAATCATTTCTGTTTTGACCACTGGAAGTCTTTTTTTTTTTTTTCCTATTGGTTCTTGTGTCTTTTTCATATTCCCTCACTGTTTTATTTTTTGAGCATTATATTACTTTCTGGATAAGAAAATGTTAAATGATTCATTTTGTGTATTTCCTGCCTGAATCCCAAATCCAATTGCTAATGTAAAAAGTCATCAACAAACTTAGTTGTACAAATTTCTTCCTCTATTTTTATAATTATATTTTTATGTTTATATTTTGCACTATATTTAGGTATTTGATCCACTTTGAATTAATCTTTGTGTAAGATACACAGTCTGTGTCTAGGGTAATATTTTATATACAGATGTCCTGTTGTTCCAGCACTAGCTGATAAAGACTTTCTTTTTTCATTAACTGCCATTGCACAATTGACAAAGAGCAATATAGGTGCTCTCTATTCCATTCTATTAATCAACGAGCTTATCTTTTTGCCAACTCGGTAGTGTCTTTATTACAGTTGACTCCTAAACCAACTGTCATATTAAATCTTGACATTGTATAGACTAAAGTCTTAAAATAGAGTATGTGATTCCTCCACTTTTGTTCTTTTTTTATAGAATGTTGGCAGCTATTGTAGGCCCTTTGACTTTTCTTAGAAACTTTGAAATTCTAAAATATTTCCTGTTATGATTTCTATTTTTTACAATAAGTGTTTCTTGAGGATTTAGGCCTCAAATTTTGAAAAATTTCATATTAAAATGTGAAATAACAGAGTAAAGATGAAATGGCTATTGAAATGAATCAAAACTTAGCATTTATGAACAAGTGAAAAATATCTTAGGGGTAATCCATCGATTCTGTTGAATGAGTGTCGAAACACCAGCGTTTTCCAGTCCCCAAAATAAATCAATTATTTTAAAGAAAGCTTTTCTTTTCAAAAGAAGCAGAAGGGAATAAGGAGAATTTTTCATTCATTCAAGAAGGAAATGAGTCCACTGGGGAAATTTGCATGGAGGTTTTGATGGAGGATAAAGAGGCAACCAGGGCCCAAAGCAGGCCTCTTAAACTTGTTTAAAATATTTCTTTTTGCAATTTTTTTTTATTTTAAAGCTTTCAAGTTTTAATCATCACCATATGGGATTTAGTAAGAAATTGTTAAAAAATAATTGCTCACAATAATCATAAGTGGTCTGAATTAAATTAGAGCAAAGAGTGAGAGATGATGTGGTGAGTTAAAATTTGCCTTTAAAGACAAATGCTTAATGGAAGGGCATATTTAATAGTGTATATAAAAATATTTATCATTGGCAAGAAAACATAAGTGTTGTGAGTTCAAACAAATAATGTTACTATTTGGTTTCATTTATCACTCATGTATTTATCTTTTTTTCCTAAAGTTGTTAGTCAATTTACAACATTTTAGGGAAGATGTGCTTAAGAGTGCTTTAGTACACTCTCTCAAAAAGGAACTTCTAAAGAGCTTTGTGTAGATGTTATATTACTTTTATTTATTTAGTTTTTGTTTTGAGACAGAGTCTCACTATGTCACCCTGGGTAGAGTGCTGTGCTGTCAGGTGGGATTAGAAACCACCAGCCTGGGTGTATGTGGCCGGCACCCTACCCACTGAGCTACGGTCACTGTCTGTTATTTTATTTTTAGAAGAATGTTTAATGTATTTTTTTTAAAAGGTAAAGGTACCTGATGTAGGTAAAAGTTTCTGCACAGTTAAGGGCACAACCAAAAAGCACAGAGACAATCTTCAGAGTGGGAGAAGATCGTTGCATCCTATGAATCTGACAAAGGGTGAGTAACCAGAATCTATAAGAAACACAAGCAAAGCAACAACAACAGAAAAAGAGCAAAGAACCCTAATAAAAACTGGAAAAAAGACATGAACAGAATCTTTTCCCATGAGGACAAATAACCAAAAACCATACAAAAATGCTCATCATCTCTAATTATCAGAAAACCTCAAATAAAAACTACTTTGGGGTATTACCTAGCGCCAGTGTGAATAGCCCACAACACAATGTCCCAGAGCAACAGATACTGGTGTGGGTGCAAAGAGTAGGGAACACTCCTGCACTGTTGGTAGGACTGCAAACTGGAATAGCCTTTATGGAAAGAAGTATGGAGAGTCCTCTAAGAACTAAAAGTAGACCTACCATTTGATCCTTCAATTCCACTACTAGATATCTACCGAAAAGAAAAAATTCCATTTTATTATAAGGACATTTATACTCAACTGTTTATAGCAACCCAATTCACAATCACAAAGATTTGGGGCTTTTTTCTTTGTTTATTTGTTTTTGTTTTGAGACAGAGGTTCACTTTGTCACTCCGGGTAGAGTGCCATAGTGTGGCGTCATAGCTCACAGCAACCTCAAACTCCTGGGCTCAAGCAATTTATTTGCCTTAGCCTCCCAAAAGCTGGGACTACAGGAGCCCACCACAATGCCCAGCTTCTTTTTAGAGATGGGCTTTCACTCTTGCTCAGGCTGGTCTTGCACTCATGAGCTCAAGCAATCCACCCGCCTCTGGCTCCCAATGTGCTAGAATTACAGGCATGAGCTACTGCTCCTGGTCTAATCACAAAGATCTGAAGCAACCCAAGTGCCCTTCAACATATGAGTAGGTAAAAACTGTGGTATATGTACACCACAGAATACTATACAACCACAAAAAGATGGAGATTTTATAACTTTTACAACAACTTGGATGGTTTTGGAGGGCACTGTCCTGAGTAAAGTATCACAAGAATGGAAAAATTGAGTATCACATGTACTCAGTATTAAGTTGAAACTAGTAGATTAATAACTACCTGATCATATGAGAGATAATTAAATTCAAGAAGTGGGGTTCCAGGAGAGGGGATATGGCAAGTTCCCACCCAATGGGAACAATACACAGGTATATGGCATAGTTCCTGGGTGTAGGACTCAACTACAACTCAAATTTTACCTTAAAAATGTACACAATATAACCTAAAAGCATGGACTCTCCTATTAATATGAAATAAAACAAACAAGCAAACAAACCCAAAAAGGCAAAGAAAAAAGCAAAGGACTATAAGAGACCAAAAACCTGCGTGCACAACCTCAAAAAAAAAAAAAGGAAAAAGAAAAGGAAAAAAAGAAAAACAAAGAAAAGATGACAAGAACATGACAAAGTAAAACAAATTTAAACTTTAATGAGACACCATTTCTTACCTCACAGGTTAGCAAAAATTCAAAAACTTAAAGTTGTGGAAAAATAAATGTTTTCACACACATCTGGCTAGAGTTCAAAATGGTACAATCCATACGGAGAGAAAATTGATACCATGTGTCTATTTGCCCTTTGATCCTACAATCCTGCTTCTGGGGATTTATCCCAAAGATAAACTTCTCAAGTGTGAAGCAATATATGCACATATTCATTCATTATTACATTATCTGGAAGAGTAAAATATTGAAACCATCCTTTCCTAGATTCTAGCTGAATCAATTATTGCATATCCTCAACTTAATATCACCATCTTGTTTCCCCAAAAGAACAACAAATAAAAGCAGGATTGACAATGGATATGAAAGTCATTTGGGGAAAAGTTGTCAAAAAACATTTAATCAGAAGATATGCAATTACAATGGAGATGTCTTGTTGTCACAGTCTTAATCAAGAGGCCAAACAGTATTGCCAATGGTGAGACCATCTGACTTTAGGTGCCTCCTGAGAAGATGTGAAGCGTCTGGTGGTCATCCATGTGATGTCACATGGCTTTCCCACATTTTAGCTGAATTTGTCTCAGGTACGAAGTCACACAAATTCAGTCTTTCAGATGATCTGCAGGACAATTTGACTAGGAACTTGACATAAATGAATAAAATGAAGAACTGAGACACGGGGAAAAATTTTCAGAATGAAGTGGACTACTGAGACTTCATGGCCAAATGTCTTATGTGAGCCCTGCTTTGTTCCTGAACTGAAACAGCAATCAACATCACCTATAAAGACAATTTTGGGGGGCAGTACCTGAGGTTCAGTGAGTAGGGCATCAGCCCCATACACCGAGGGTGGTGGATTTGAACCTGGCCCAGCCAAAATGCAACAAAACAATAGCCGGGCATTGTTTTGGGGGCCTGTAGTCTTAGCTACTTGGGAAGCTGAGGTAAGAGAATTGCCTAAGCCCAAGAGCTTGAGATTGCTGTGAACTGTGATGCCATGGAATTCTACCCAGGGCGACAAAGTGAGACTCTGTCTCTACAAAAAAAAAAAAAAAAGAAAAGAAAAGAAAAAAAGAAAGAAAGAAAGAAAAGAAAGAAAGAAAGAAAAGAAAAATCTTGGTAACATTTGAGGATATTTGGGTACATGATATATATTGCTTGCTATAATTTAATCAATGTTACCTTTCTTAGGTAGTAGTAATGTGGTTTTGTAGGAGAATGTCCTTCTTTTGGAAGAAGCATGCTGAAATATTTAGTTGTAGAGTGTTATGATGGCCTCAGCCTATCATTGTGTTTTGGCCAAAGGGCAACATTATGGCATTGTGTGGGTGTGTGCGTGCGTGTGTGTATAGAGCAAAAAGATAGAAAGATGGGAGCATGTATGACAAGGTTTTAACAAGAGGAGAACCTGTTTAAAGACTGAGTTGTTATAATAGTTTTCTATCATCTTTTCTGTGGTTTGAACTACACTTGACCCTTGAACTGCATAGGTTTATTTATAAATGAATTTTTTTTCAATGTTACACAAATAAAGGTTATACCAAGTCTGCCTGCCTCTCTTGACTCCCCTTCCACCTTTACGTCTTCCACTGCTTGAGACAGCAGGATTAACGCCTCCTGTTCTCATTCTCAGCTTCCTCAGTGTCAAGACAGCAACAATGAAGACTTTATGATGATCTACTTTCACGTTTTTAGTAGTAAACATATCTTCTTTTCCTTATGATTTTCTCAATTACATTTTCTTTTACCTAGCTTACTTTATTTTAAGAATACTATTTATGGAGGGTGGAGGCAAGCTGGCCAACTGGACCCAGCTTTCCACAGAGGCTCTGGTCCAGAAGGAGAGTTAAAGGACAGAAGTTTAGAAAGAAAGCCGATGGTGCAGATCTGAGCCAAGAGAGAAGGTTGAAGAACGCACATCAATACAGCTGAGATGAGCTACAACTCCAAGTATACAAACAAAAGGTACAAAAACCATCGTCAAGCGACAGGAGTCCCCTCCCCCATGAGAACAGCTCTCACAATATACTCCATACAAACAAGTGAGCAAAGTTCAAATATTCTCTCATTTTATCCCATGGGAGAGACCCTCTAAAAACCTCCTTCCCCCGCTACAGTGCCATGGCACTCTTCTCCCAGGCATAAAACTGTTTAAAACAGTATGTATATTGTCTACCTGCAATTTTGAACTCCCAGCACTCCTCTCCACTCTCACCCTAAGGTCTGGAAGCCGATCCCCCATGGAGTCCAGACTCTTGGGCATTTTCTCAAGGGGTGTGGACAGGGCATGGGTTATTGCTGATCTGTGCTGATTCTCCAGCATGAGAGATAGGCTGAGAGGGAACCACACAGGTGCAGCCGTGCCCTCGAGGCACAGACCAGCAGCCCTGGTGGGAACAATAGAGCTCACACCTCTGGGGATATTTTGAAAGGACACTCCTAGTCTCTCTGGGCAACAGGAGGAAGCTGGGCATCTTCTCCAGTAGCAGCCACTAGTGGAACAGATCTATGATGGAAACACAGGCCCCATGAGTAAAGGATATGCCTGGGCAGAGTGCAGGGACTAGAATATGCACAAGCAGAGACAGCAGACTCCCAGGGCAGGGCTGATCCAGAGTACTGCTTCACTGAGTCTCAGGAACTGCAGCAGAGACTGGGCAATGGCAAAGACAGGGCAGAGTTATTCAAACAGCATCTGTATTCCTGGGACAGAAACAAATTCTGCAAAGTTGTTCTGTTCTGTCAGCAACATCAATCAGGGGCAGGGTTGGAACTGAGTGAAACACCCCAGCCCTCATTAAGCAACCAAGGTTGCCAGGCCTCACCTCTCCCTGCCGATTTGTGGCAGAGAGTGGTGGCCTGGCTGAGGAGACATAGATCTCCCTGTGACACAGGCAGGTGCAAAACCCCTAGAGCATCTGCTCATTGGAGGGATCTGGGTCAAAGCCCTGCAGAGTTACCAGTGACTGGGTGTGACAGAGATGTTAGGTGAGGATGGAGACATCAACCTTCCCAGACTAATTTATTTGCTCGGTGGATCCTTCTGGCCTCACAGAGCACTGGAGTGAGTCATACTTGAGCTGCCAGCAGACCCTTGCTATCTAGTTGCTGGAGACCTTTTGAACTCTCCCACCTGAGACTGGTACTGACTGGGACAATTGATTTGGACCTCTTGAACTGGGCCAACCACTTGAGGAGTACCCAAAGTGGTACCCTGGGTGAATGGTTGTGGAAAGGTTTGATTTTCCTTTTCCAATTGTTGCCTGTGGGGGATGGGGTGATTTAATTGCTGATATTTCTCCACAGTTCAGACTTCAACCCAGAGTAACTGATTCACTAGAGTTAGACAGAGACCAGCTGAAAATAAGACAGAACCACTTAACCCCACCACACCAAGAAGGTCCCCAATTTCTCAGGCTGTAGCACTGTACAGGTCCTTGGCAAAGCTCTAGGGGAAAAGGTACAGATACCAGTCTCAGCTTTTGGGCAAAGGATTGGCCAATCACTACTCCTGAAGCCCCCAACCCAACTTCACCCTATCTACTTATCTAGCCAAACAGTGTAAAATAATCATGGTGCGGAATCAGAGGAAAAGCTCTGGTGTAAAATAATCATGGTGCGGAATCAGAGGAAAAGCTCTGGTAACATGAATAGCCAGAGTAGATCACTCCCCCCAAGGAACAATTTGGCAGACACAACTGAAGATCCCATTCATAAACACATGGCTGAGATGTCAGAAACCGAATTTAGAGTTTGGATTGCAAATAAGATCAACAAAATAGAGGAAAAATTGGAATTAGAAATTCAGGGAGCATTTCAAAAGTTGTCTCAAGAATTTAAGGAATTCAAAGACAAAATCATCAAAGATTTTGACACATTGAGACAAGAAGTTGCAGCCCTCAGAGATCTGAGAAATACAGTAAAATCCCTCAGTAACAGAATGGAGAAAGCAGAAGAAAGGATTTCTGACATTGAAGACAAAGCTTTCAAACACTCCCAAACTCTCAAAGAGGAATACAAATGTAGAGCAAAAATGGATCATTCTCTCAGAGAGCTCTGGGTTAATTCAAAGAGAAGCAATATTCACCTGATAGGGATCCATGAAGGTGATGAAGTGGCTTTGCAAGGTACAGAGGATCTTCTTCATGAGATCATGAAAGAGAACTTTCCAGACATGTCAAGAAATTCTGAAATTCAGAGAGCAGATAGTTTCAGAACTCCAGAACAACTCAACCGAAATAAGACATCCCCCGGGCACATTATAATTAACTTCACTAAAGTTAATATGAAGGAGAAAATTCTGAAAGCAGCCAGATGCAAGAAAACCATGACCTATAAGGGGAAAAATATTAGATTAACTGCAGATCTCTCTG